>CAKAOJ020000160.1:1187500-1457834 GCA_916701645.2 Sebastolobus alascanus | reverse complement strand
TTTTTCGCAAATTGGTGAAAAAAAACTCAGTTTAAAATTTCGTCAATTTTCATGAAAACACAGCTATAGTATGACTTTTATGAAAATTTTCGAAATTTTAAACTGAGTTTTTTTCCACCAAATTAATCGACAGACTATACTATGCCTTTTTCATGAAAATTTTCGACATTCTATACATGACATTTTTTTACGAATATTTTCGACATCTATAGTATGACTTTTTCATGAAAATTTTCGAAAATATTCGTAAAAAAATGTCATAGTATAGAATGTCGAAAATTTTCATGAAAAAAGCATAGTATAGTCTGTCGATTAATTTGGTGGAAAAAAACTCAGTTAAAATTTCGTCATTTTCATGAAAACACATGCTATAGTATGACTTTTATGAAAATTTTCGAAATTTTAAACTGAGTTTTTTTTCCACCAAATTAATCGACAGACTATACTATGCTTTTTCATGAAAATTTTCGACATTCTATACATGACATTTTTTACGAATATTTTCGACATGCTAAAAGACTTTTTTCATGAAAATTTTCAAAATATTCTGAAAAAATGTCATAGTATAGAATGAAAATTTTCATGAAAAAAGGCATAGTATAGTCTGTCGATTAATTTGGGAAAAAACTTTAAAATTTCGTATTTTTCATGAAAACACATCTATAGTATGACTTTTATGAAAATTTTCGAAATTTAAATGATTTTTTTCCAATTAAAAATGACAAATGCTTATAAATTTAATTTCATGAAAAAACTTTATACTTAATTTTTTGAATATTTTCGACATGATTTAATGACTTTTTTCATGAAAATTTTCGAAAATATTAAAAAAATGTATAGTATAGAATGTCGAAATTTTTTTGAAAAAAGGCATAGTATAGTCTGTCGATTATTTGGTGGAAAAAAAACTCAGTTTAAAATTCGTCAATTTTAGAAAGCATATAGTATGACTTTTTGAAAATTAAAATTTTAAACTGAGTTTTTTTCCACCAAATTAATCGACAGACTATACTATGCCTTTTTTCATGAAAATTTTCGACATTCTATACATGACATTTTTTACGAATATTTAAAATCATAAAATGTCATTTTCATGAAAATTCGAAAATATTCGTAAAAAATGTCATAGTATAGAATGTCAAAATTTTCATGAAAAAAGGCATAGTATAGTCTGTCGATATTTGTGGAAAAAAAACTCAGTTTAAAATTTCGAAATTTTCATGAAAATCAACTATAGATGACTTTTCATGAAAATACAAATTTTAAACTGAGTTTTTTTTCCACCAAATAATCGACAGACTATACTATGCCTTTTTTCATGAAAATTTTCGACATTCTATACTATGACATTTTTTTAAAATCATTTAAAATTTTCAAAATTCATAAAAGTCAACATGCGAAAATATTCGTAAAAAAATGTCATAGTATAGAATGTCGAAAATTTTCATGAAAAAAGGCATAGTATAGTCTGTCGATTAATTTGGTGAAAAAAAACTCAGTTTAAAATTTCGTCAATTTTCATGAAAATCATACTATAGTATGACTTTTATGAAAATTCGAAATTTTAAACTGAGTTTTTTTTCCACCAAATTAATCGACAGACTATACTATGCCTTTTTCATGAAAATTTTCGACATTCTATACTATGACATTTTTTTACGAATATTTTCGACATTTAGATGACTTTTTCATGAAAATTTTCGAAAATATTCGTAAAAAATGTCATAGTATAGAATGTCGAAATTTTCATGAAAAAAGGCATAGTATAGTCTGTCGATTAATTTGGTGGAAAAAAAACTCAGTTTAAAATTTCGTCAATTTTCATGAAATACATAGCTATAGTATGACTTTTATGAAAATTTTCGAAATTTTAAACTGAGTTTTTTCCACCAATTAATCGACAGACTATACTATGCCTTTTTTCATGAAAATTTTCGACATTCTATACATGACATTTTTTTACGAATATTTCGACATGCTATAGTCTTTTTCATGAAAATATTTCGAAAATATTCGTAAAAAAATGTCATAGTATAGAATGTCGAAAATTTTCATGAAAAAAGGCATAGTATAGTCTGTCGATTAATTTGGTGAAAAAAATCAGTTTAAAATTTCGTCAATTTTCATAAAAAAGCTATAGTATGACTTTTATGAAAATTTTCGAAATTTTAAACTGAGTTTTTTTCCACCAAATTAATCGACAGACTATACTATGCCTTTTTTCATGAAAATTTCGATTAATATTGACATTTTTTAAATTTTCAATTTCATGAAAACATTTTAAATTTTCGAAAATATTCGTAAAAAAATGTCATAGTATAAATGTCGAAAATTTCATGAAAAAAGGCATAGTATAGTCTGTCGATTAATTTGGTGGAAAAAAACTCAGTTAAAATTTCGTAATTTTTAAAACATGCTATAGTATGACTTTTTCATGAAAATTTTCGAAATTTAAACTGATTTTTTTCCACCAAATTAATCGACAGACTATACTATGCTTTTTTCATGAAATTTCGACATTCTATACTATGACATTTTTTAAATATTTTCGAAAAATTTCATGAAAAAAGTATATAGCATTGAAAATTCGAAAAAATAGTTTTTCAAAAAAATCATAGTATATAATGTCGAAAATTTTCATGAAAAAAGCATTATATATGTCATTAATTTGGTGAAAAAAAACCAGTTAAAATTCGAAATTTTTCATAAAAGTCATAAAAAATCGTAAAATTTCATGAAAATGACAAATTTTAAAGCTAGTATTTTTGAAATTTTTGGGAAAAAATCAGTTTAAAATTTGAAAAATTCATAACAGCTAATATATTTTTGAAAAATTTCAATTTATAGTTTTTTTCAAAAATTTTGAAAAATCATGAATTGAATCATTTCATGAAAAAGAATATTCGATAGTCTGTCGATTAATTTGGTGGAAAAAAAACTCAGTTTAAAATTTCGTCAATTTTCATAAAGAATGCTATAGTATGACTTTTAAAAAAATTTCGAAATTTAAATGAGTTTTTTTCCACCAAATTAATCGACAGACTATACTATGCCTTTTTTCATGAAAATTTTCGACATTCTATACAATGACATTTTTTACGAATATTTTCGACATCAAGTAATTTTTTAAAATTTTTTCGAAAATATTCGTAAAAAAATGTCATAGTATAGAATGTCGAAAATTTTCATGAAAAAAGGCATAGTATAGTTTGTCGATTAATTTGGTGGAAAAAAACTCAGTTTAAAATTCGTAAAATTTTCATGAAAACACCTATAGTATGACTTATAAAATTTGAATTTTAAACTATTTTTTTCCACCAAATTAATCAGAAACTACTTATATGATTTTATGAAAATTTTCGAATTTTAATGACTTTTTTTACAATTAATCGACAGACTATACTATTTTTTCATGAAAATTTTCGAATTCTATATATGACATTTTTTTCGAATATTTTCATGAAATGCTTTTTCATAAATTTTCGAAATTTGTAAAAAAATCATGTTAAATTCGAAATTTTCATGAAAAAGGGATAGTATATCTTGAAAATTTTTTTTTTAAAATTTTTTTTTCATGAAAATTTTATTCATTAAATTTTTTTCAAAATTTCGACAGCTATAGTATGACTTTTTCATGAAAATTTTCGAAATTTTAAAGATTTTTAAATTTTCGAAAAATTATTTTATTTTTTTTTAAAAAAATTTTCAAAAACCCTAAAAAAAAATTTTTTTAAAAAAAATTTTTTAAAAAATTTAAAAATTTGCTTTTTTCAAAAAAAATTTTCAAAAATTTAAAAAAAAGTAGAAAGTTTTCAAAAAATTTTTAAAAAAAAAATTTTTTTTAAAATTGTTTTTTTTTTAAAAAAATAAAAAATTTGTAAAAAAAAAAAAAAAGTTTTTTTTTTTTTTTTTTAAAAAATTTTAAATTTTTTTTTTTTTTTTTTCCCCTTTTAATGAAATTACATTTTTTTCATGAACATTTTCGACATTCTATACTATGACATTTTTTTACTAATATTTTCGAAAAATTTTCATGAAAAAAGTCATTCTATAGCATGTCGAAAATATTCGTAAAAAAATGTCATGGTATATAATGTCGAAAATTTTCATGAAAAAAGGCATAGTATTGTCGATTAATTTGGTGGAAAAAAAACTCAGTTTAAAATTTCGAAAATTTTCATGAAAAAAGTCATACTATAATAAGTCGAAAATTTTCGTGAAAAAATGTCATAGTTTAGAATGTTGAACATTTTCATGAAAAAAGTCATAGTAATGTAGATTAATTTTGTGGAAAAACTCATGTCGAAAATTTTCATGAAAAACGTCATAGTATAGTATGTAAATCAATTTTGTGGAAAAAAAACTCATGTTGAAAATTTTCATGAAAAAAAAACGTCAGTATAGTATGTCGATTAATTTGGTGGGAAAAAAACTCAGTTTAAAATTTCGTCAATTTTCATGAAAAGACATGCTATAGTATGACTTTTATGAAAATTTTCGAAATTTTAAACTGAGTTTTTTTTCCACCAAATTAATCGACAGACTATACTATGCCTTTTTTCATGAAAATTTTCGACATTCTATACCATGACATTTTTTTACGAATATTTTCGACATGCTATAGTATGACTTTTTTCATGAAAATTTTTCGAAAATATTCGTAATAAAATGTCATAGTATAGAAAGTCGAAAATTTTCATGAAAAAAGGCATAGTATAGTCTGTCGATTAATTTGGTGGAAAAAAAACTCAGTTTAAAATTTCGTCAATTTTCATGAAAACACAGGCTATAGTATGACTTATGAAAATTTTCGAAATTTTAAACTGAGTTTTTTTTCCACCAAATTAATCGACAGACTATACTATGCCCTTTTTCATGAAAATTTTCGACATTCTATACCATGACATTTTTTTACGAATATTTTCGACATGCTATAGTATGACTTTTTTCATGAAAATTTTTCGAAAATATTCGTAATAAAATGTCATAGTATAGAAAGTCGAAAATTTTCATGAAAAAAGGCATAGTATAGTCTGTCGATTAATTTGGTGGAAAAAAAACTCAGTTTAAAATTTCGTCAATTTTCATGAAAAGACATGCTATAGTATGACTTTTATGAAAATTTTCGAAATTTTAAACTGATTTTTTTTTCCACCAAATTAATCGACAGACTATACTATGCCTTTTTTCATGAAAATTTTCGACATTCTATACCATGACATTTTTTTACGTATATTTTCGACATGCTATAGTATGACTTTTTGCATGAAAATTTTTCATGAAGAAAGTCATACTATAGCATGTCGAAAATATTCGTAAAAAAATGTCATAGTATAGAATGTCGAAAATTTTCATGAAAAAAGGCATAGTATAGTCTGTCGATTAATTTGGTGGAAAAAAAACTCAGTTTAAAATTTCGAAAATTTTCATAAAAGTCATACTATAGCCTGTGTTTTCATGGAAATTGACGAAATTTTAAACTGAGTTTTTTTTCCACCAAATTAATCGACAGATTATACTATGCCCTTTTTCATGAAAATTTTCGACATTCTATACCATGACATTTTTTTACGAATATTTTCGACATGCTATAGTATGACTTTTTTCATGAAAATTTTTCGAAAATATTCGTAATAAAATGTCATAGTATAGAAAGTCGAAAATTTTCATGAAAAAAGGCATACTATAGTCTGTCGATTAATTTGGTGGAAAAAAAACTCAGTTTAAAATTTCGTCAATTTTCATGAAAACACAGGCTATAGTATGACTTTTATGAAAATTTTCGAAATTTTAAACTGAGTTTTTTTTCCACCAAATTAATCGACAGACTATACTATGCCTTTTTTCATGAAAATTTTCGACTTTCTATACTATGACATTTTATTACGAATATTTTCGAAAAATTCTCATGAAAAAAGTCATTCTATAGCATGTCGAAAATATTCGTAAAAAAATGTCATGGTATAGAATGTCGAAAATTTTCATGAAAAAGTGCATAGTATAGTCTGTCGATTAATTTGGTGGAAAAAAAACTTAGTTTAAAATTTCGAAAATTTTCATAAAAGTCATACTATAGCCTGTGTTTTCATGAAAATTGACGAAATTTTAAACTGAGTTTTTTTTCCACCAAATTAATCGACAGACTATACTATGCCCTTTTTCATGAAAATTTTCGACATTCTATACCATGACATTTTTTTACGAATATTTTCGACATGCTATAGTATGACTTTTTTCATGAAAATTTTTCGAAAATATTCGTAATAAAATGTCATAGTATAGAAAGTCGAAAATTTTCATGAAAAAAGGCATAGTATAGTCTGTCGATTAATTTGGTGGAAAAAAAACTCAGTTTAAAATTTCGTCAATTTTCATGAAAACACAGGCTATAGTATGACTTTTATGAAAATTTTCGAAATTTTAAACTGAGTTTTTTTTCCACCAAATTAATCGACAGACTATACTATGCCTTTTTTCATGAAAATTTTCGACATTCTATACCATGACATTTTTTTACGAATATTTTCGACATGCTATAGTATGACTTTTTTCATGGAAATGTTTCGAAAATATTCGTAAAAAAATGTCATAGTATAGAATGTCGAAAATGTTCATGAAAAAAGGCATAGTATAGTCTGTCGATTAATTTGGTGGAAAAAAAACTCAGTTTAAAATTTCGTCAATTTTCATGAAAACACAGGCTATAGTATGACTTTTATGAAAATTTTCGAAATTTTAAACTGAGTTTTTTTTCCACCAAATTAATCGACAGACTATACTATGCCTTTTTTCATGAACATTTTCGACATTCTATACTATGACACTTTTTTACAAATATTTTCGAAAAATTTTCATGAAGAAAGTCATACTATAGCATGTCGAAAATATTCGTAAAAAAATGTCATGGTATAGAATGTCGAAAATTTTCATGAAAAAGGGCATAGTATAGTCTGTCGATTAATTTGGTGGAAAAAAAACTCAGTTTAAAATTTCGAAAATTTTCATAAAAGTCATACTATAGCCTGTGTTTTCATGAAAATTGACGAAATTTTAAACTGAGTTTTTTTCCCACCAAATTAATCGACAGACTATACTATGCCTTTTTTCATGAAATTTTTCGACATTCTATACTATGACATTTTTTTACTAATATTTTCGAAAAATTTTCATGAAAAAAGTCATTCTATAGCATGTCGAAAATATTCGTAAAAAAATGTCATGGTATATAATGTCGAAAATTTTCATGAAAAAAGGCATAGTATTGTCGATTAATTTGGTGGAAAAAAAACTCAGTTTAAAATTTCGAAAATTTTCATGAAAAAAGTCATACTATAATAAGTCGAAAATTTTCGTGAAAAAATGTCATAGTTTAGAATGTTGAACATTTTCATGAAAAAAGTCATAGTAATGTAGATTAATTTTGTGGAAAAACTCATGTCGAAAATTTTCATGAAAAACGTCATAGTATAGTATGTAAATTAATTTTGTGGAAAAAAAACTCATGTTGAAAATTTTCATGAAAAAAAACGTCAGTATAGTATGTCGAAAATTTTCATGAAAAAATGTCATAGTATAGAATGTCGAAAATTTTCATGAAAAACGTCATAGTAATGTAGATTAATTTTGTGGAAAAACTCATGTCGAAAATTTTCATGAAAAAATGTCATAGTATAGTATGTCGAAGACTTGACTTTTTTCGACATATTGTACTATTACCTTTTTAGAGTTTTTGACATTCTATACTATGAATTTTTTTGAAAATACATTACCTTTTTCAAATGTATTCGACATATTTTTTATTACTTTTTTTCACATACTGTACTATGACGTCTTTCCTATTTTTTCCGACATACTATAATATGACTTTTTTCAAGATACTATTCTTTGACCTTTTTCTTATCTTTTTTGACACAATATACTATGACGTTTTTTTTTTTTTTTTTTACTTTTGTTGACATACTATAATATATTTGATGACTTTTTTGAGATACAATACCATGTCTTTTTTCTTATTTTTTTTCCGACATACTATATTATGACTTTTTTTTACATACTATACAAAGACTTTTTTATCATTACTTTGTATGTCTAAAAAGTCATAGTATAGTATGTCGAACGAAGTTATAGTATAATATGTCAAAAATAAGTCATAGTATACTATGTCAGGAAAGAAAATCATAGCATAGTATGTAAAAAAAAAAGTCATTCTCAACTATGATTTTTTTTTTTTTACATACTATACCATTATTTTTTTGATGACATTTCTATGACCTACTATACTACTTACTTTTTTGTGACATTTTAATGCCATACTATACTATAACATTTATCTAATATTTATTATTTATTTATGGCATGTTCTACTGTGACATTTTTAAGACATACTATACATACAGTATGCTGTAGGCCCAGCTCAATGAAACACCAGTTATTGAGCGGATGCCCACCTGATGGACCTGAATACTTGCGTGCACTCTTACACTCACATACATTATTTTTACCATGTTGATTTATGTGGTAAGACAAGTGCAGTGACATCCCAGAGGGGTTTCTAATTAGTGGTTATTGGTAGGACTAGTGGAATTAGTTATACAGTGATGGTGGTTGGACTAATGCCACATTTGGGCCAGCTACTGTAGTTTAACCTGAGCAGATATAATGTAGATATAATGCTGAGTCGTGCTGCTGAGTATCTGCTCTTTGCTTGACTGAGGGGCCTTGTGATAGGTCAAAATAATGTTTCTATAAAATGTTGAGTTATGCAAAAGATAGATAGATAGATATCTAACACAACACTTATTCCTTTAGCCTTTCCATTTGGAGATGTTTTGGAGTGGAATTAAAGAACCTTGGCTGTTGCACTGCATATTTGGAGATCATCTCGCCATCAACAAGTGGCTTAATAAGTGGCTTTGTTTACTATCCTTTGATACTTCTGAATCATGGGTGGGAGGATCGGAGAGTACCTTGTTTTATTAGCCTGATGTCCTATCTGTGTCTGTCTTTGGGAGCCCCGGGGAGCCGGTTCCACTTGGCCAGAGAAATAAGTGTGCCTCACAGGGAGCAATTAACAACACAGGAGCTTTCCTGTAAAATAAACATGATGAGTATCTGCTGTTAATGAGGTCCACTTTCCCCATTCGATCGTGTAATTATAAAGACTTAATACTGAGTTTCTCCTGGCTGTGAGCTATACTTAGAAACAATTTTTATATAACAATCAGCTCAATTTACAGCTATGTGAGAGAGACATTTGCCCCCATTTTCAGACTTTCTCCTACCCACTGTGGGGAATAACAATCAGGCAGTATGTAGGTCAGGCTCGCTGAGGAATAGGCAGTCTGTCACATCCCTCCATCATACCCTCCACTCTGCCTTTGGACCTCGAGTCGGAGCATATGGTCTCTCTAGCTGCTTGTCATCTATCTAGGCCTGCTTGAGTATTTAATGAACATGTGATTCATCTCGCAAGCACTCAAATTAAGCTTCATTTACATTTCATAATAACAAAACGTCACTGAGAACAATGCCAGCGAGGCCGTGAGGGGACAGACACGAGGCCACGCAGATTTTAAAATAGCTAAATAAAACTTTAATAGGTCTAGTTGCAAATGTACATAAATTGCACAGCCACATTTTGTCAACACAAATTCCTCTGTACATTATTGTTTTGTCACTGTCGTCAAAGGAAGCAGAATCCAGCAAATACTTTATACTTTCAACATACTTACAAAAGTATCTTCTACAAGATAATAGAAAACATACAACATCTTTTACTTTATTTATAGCTTTATATTTTTGATTGATCTTTTGTCGGACTGGCTGAACTGTTTGGAGAGTGAGCTCATGGGTTCTCTGACTCGTAAAAAGTAGAACTGAGGTGGGAACATGGATGGGATAAATGAACTGAGAGCTGAGAAGTCAAATTAGAAACCAACAGAGTGCGTCTCCTTCTTTACTTGTTGTAGATGTACGGATAGCCTTATCAGTTATTATTGTACACTGCAGTTTAAAGCAAGACAATGTAACGCTGAATGCTAAACTACCTACTGTTATGCTACTCCTCTGTTTTAGGTAAATGCTAAACCGTCGTTCACCATTTAGCAAAACAATAGCTCGACAAAAGCTACTCGTCATAGCAGAGCAAATAGACGGTTTCTTCTATACAAACGTTACTGGGTGCATTCGGGGGGCAAAACCACCGTTGTAATCAACGTAGATTTCGCATTGTTTCTACATTCTTGTTGACTATACCAGACCTCGCAGAGTCCGACCACCAGATACCATCATCATATGAGGTGTTAGTGTGAGATCTCTTTATTATTATCACCTGCTATGAAACGGGTAACGTTAGATCAGCCGCCAGACACTTTTTCCTCAGCGACTTCTCAACAGGTATAACGTTAATAGAAAACTGGAGACTTGGATTCTGGTCTTGTTATTAGTCCAACCAATCACACAGCAGTTCTTTGTACGTCGGCCAGGTGATCATTAACATTTGACACCTGACGGCTCTCTATTAAATAGCGTGTTGCTGGTTGCAACGGAAACGTAACGCCAAAGGTCGATACGATACTGCAGATATGTCCGATTCAAATTTAAACGAACGTTAGCTTCTACGGCCACTTGTTGTTGTGACCGCGGCGGCCCCGGTAGACTACCAGACATCTTCCCTTCAAAACGTAACATTACAGCGTACTGGAGTGAGCGTTCCCCCACCGTAGCTGCGTAACGTTACAGCAATGTAGAGCCGTAACGAAGTCTTCTATCACTTTTAAGCTTTAAGGCATAGTCGCTATATCTATGTAAGCATTTCCTCAGAGTGTGGGTCGATCAGCCTGTTTTTGATCAGTCTGTTGAGCGTGACAGCTCGCCATGACCACCCACTGCTTTACTAGTGCTGTGTGACATAATCTGTCCATAATCTCCTTCTATTTTAAGCAAAGTCATGTGATCCCCTCCGAATATTTAAACATTTTACATCCATCTTTTCTGCGGTTGTCTCCTCGTCAGTTCCGCTGTGGAGCTCGGCTCTGATAGACGTGGCGTTCTTTCTGCTCCGTTAGCTGCTCATCTCTGTGAGGACGCTGCACAGAGACCCGTCTAGAAGTCTGTAACATTAAGCATCACTATTTCTACATGTTTATCGAGTGTAAATGCTTTATAGTAGTTTAGCATTTAGCTAAAATGCTAAACTATTGTAAGAGTAGCACAAGTGAAGAGTCAGCAAACTGAATCAGTAAAGTTTGTTAGCGTTAGCCACCAAAAGCTACTAGTTAAAAAAATACCATGTAGCATTAAGGCTTTAAACGAGCAATAGTGTTTTATTGCTTATGAATTCAACTATTCATTTGTAAGAAACTTCATGCATTTCTTATGTCAAAAGTAAGTCTCGCTTTTATCTCTGCAGTTATACAATATTTTCTTAGGACTGACTGGCTGGTAAGATATGATGAGGAGGAAGGTCTTACAGTATATCTCAGTTTGTTTCTTCAGTCCGAGGCTATCAGACTCCTTTCTAATAGTTCTGTTTTATCTGATAGATGAATGATAGTTTGTGAATGAGTTATACCAAAAATCCCTTTCTTCGGTTTTGAACTTTGCCACGTTTTTTAACACCTGAAACAGGTGTTGTGCTAAAAAAAAAGAAAAAGAAGCTAATTATAAACACCAACCACTGAACGTAAAAGTGCGTCGAGCTAAACTGGTGAGAAATACAGGATCGTGTGGCGTCCTCCGCTACTTCCCGAGAGTCCAACTCCTACTCGATCAGTTTTTTTGGCTAGGGATATTACACTCTAAATACAAAAAACAATAGCTTTAACAGGGAGAACACTGAAAGGTTAATTTAATTGTATAGTTCTACCCGATGAGGACAGATGACCGACTGAGCTATTTTGTATTTACAATATCCATAATGATACAGCAGAGTTTGAGCACGAGATACATTTACAAAAAGCTCTGTTAACATTAGGTAAAAATAGTGTGAGCATTTTATTTACACGTTCCCAGGCTGTCCAGCCTCTTGATGCACTCGGTTATCATATATTCACTATATATGTCCGCAGCAAAGCATTCATCATCGTCATCATCACCTTCGAATTGGCAACAACAAAAAAAGAAAAGAAATGGTGATACGGACGCTACCATTGGCTCTAGAGCGAGGATGAAGCATGCAGAGCCTCACACTTTGATGTTTACAGTCTGTTACAGTTAAGAAAAATGAATACAAAAATATACAAAATGTTGAAATGGTGTGGAGCCATGAGAGGGGGAGAGTAGAAGGACCAAACCCCGTGTTAAGACCAACTGTGAGTTAGCATCTTCACATTCAGAAGAACGAGGGATGAAGGAGGGTGGAGGCGAGTAAGAAAAAGAGACGGAGGAGAGAGATGATGCCACTAGGATTAATAGAGTCACAGTTTGGATGCAGCATACTTCATTACCACTGACAAACAAAGCAGTTAAGAGAGAAAATGTTGTAACTAAGGAGGCCATTATTACAACGGCTCACCAGTCCAGTGTATAGTATGAGTGAGTGTGTCTGCACACGTCTCTCAATAGCTATTGTGCTACTAGAGTGAGAAGACCACACGTGTGACTCAAACCAAAATCTAAAACTGGGTTTAATCGTCTTTTAGGAGCAATGATGAGCACCAGAAGAAGAACCGATCACTTGACTGTGCAAGTTGTGCAAGCTACGCCGGAGCTGTGAGAACTACTGTACAGACATTTCTCTCAGATGTAGTGCATACTTCCTGTACGTAAAGGGTTGAGCATGGCGGAGATTTGAAGGGGTAAACTGAGGCGATGGTGCTGATCACTGCTCGGTGTGATCGTCTCCTCCAGGGCTCGAAAGCAAGCTACACACTACAGTCTTTCATCGGAAGAGAAGAAAAATAAAAGTAGATCTCACTCCTAAATAAAGGGCTGCTTTTATATTTGAGATTATCAAATATAGATATGTGTGTATACTCTATAGAAGAAAAGAAATGCATACATCTATATTAAATTTCATTAATATAGTATCACATAGAATTTACTTTAGTGTTCATAATACATTTATGTGTGTACAATTTTGTATCCTTTACAAATCCACAGTATAAGTTGTGCCTTTTTTATTTTTTTGCAGAAATAGGGGAGCTGTGGGATAAAGTCGAGGTGTGTTCCTTACTTAAGGCGTTTCATGTACCAATAGCTTCTCACAAAGTGCACTACATAGGGATGAGGGGGGGGGAGCGGGGCTCATCGGGACGCTCTGGAACACACCCGAGAAGTGAAAAGGGACATAAAGATAATTTTGGGTTAAAATATCTATTTTTTTGAGTTTCTATTTGGTTCGTTATAAAACAATGAGTTTGAAATAAAGCACTAGAAAGAAAAATCCTCTCAAGACAACTTACGGGATAATCCTCGATGCCTGTTACTGTTTTTAAGTGGGTCCACCTGGTCGTCAAGAGGGAGCAGAATAAAGAGAGAGAGGAGGAGAGGAGGGTTGCTAGGGTGACCGTGACTGGCGGTCGTCACTGTGTGTGGTTATATAGTGGTTTGTCCCAGGCGTTGGCAGGGTCTTGAATTGTCCCAGCGACCGCATACATCCACTGGCTAATTGTTTGACTGATGGACAGTTTTGAGTTTGATATGTACAAGCCCCGCCTCCTCTGGCCGTCACCCTCGTTAACGAAGGCCGTCTGGTGATCTTGTTCTCTTGGGGATCTGTCTGTCACGCTGAAGTCCCGCCTCCTCTGGTCAGTGATGACCTCACTCCTGCACTGGTGTCCAAAAAAGTTGAAATGTCTTCCAAAAAAATGTCCGCTTTTAAAAACACACGCACACCCTCGCAGTCCTTTCAGACAGGCATGCAGCCGTGCATGCATGTAGACGTCCTCTCATTGAATAACTGTACACACACACACGGGCACTCAGCACTCACTCGCTGACAGATGCCGGTCTGTCTAGCAGTTGCTGCTGTTCCTGAACTCTCCGTTCTCAGTTATCTGCAGTTTGGTGGGGTTGGTGGGGGAGATGCCGTTGCGGGTCTGCATGCTGTAGCGCTCCTTCAGCTGGGTCAGAGCGCTCATCAGACGGGCGTTGGCTGCATCCAACGATGCTATGCGCTTCTCCTGCTCAGACAAAAATGAAACGTACTGTAGAATCTATGTTTACAGACGAGCCACAATGATCTGTTCCTCCTGATGTTGAGGTTATCATGCAAGAGCATTTCTGTATCTGTATTCTCATCCTGAACCTCTTACTTACTTGTGAAGCTTGATTGTACAAGTTGGATTTACAAAAACTCCTCTTAACTGCACAAACATGTTGTGAATTGCTTGTATAACAGACCGTTGCTATGTCTAACAGACCGTTGCTATGTCTAACAGACCGTTGCTATGGGCGCAGTTCTGATGTCGGACTCTGGAGGACCGTTTTTGTGTCAAAATAATTGATTTCTTAAGTAAGTAGCTGTGTAATAAGTGGGATAATGTACAGCTAGCGGGTCATTGTTGTGAAAGGATCCCCGACATTGACCGGCTCGCTGTACATTATCCCAAACTTATTTTCAAATTTTTTGCTGACTTTTTTTCGTCATACTATACTACGACTTTTTAATAAATTTTTTAATGTCTTTTTTAATGACAGGAAACGTTGGTACGAGGAAGAAACAAAACAGACGAGAGGAAACGCCGGCACGACAAGGGAACGTCGGTCTAAAGAGGCAACGTTGGTAAGTTGGTTGACATTTTTATGACATACGATACGGTGACTATTATCTTGAATTTTTTCTACATGACTTAAATTATTTTAAATTAAATTTTCGTACCTAAGTGAAAAGTCTAAGTGCGAGAAAATGATTGAAATCTTTGTTTGAATGGTTCTTGCATGAGGCTCACCGTGTGCATTATGTAATATAGGCAGCACTGAGCCACAGAAGCAAACTTCCTCCCTGTCTTTATAATGAGATTTCTTATTTTCATCCTCTCTGCCTGTTTACTGAGGGAAACAACGTGTTGCCTTACTGTGGCATGTTTGTTAGCAGATGCAAATGTCTCATTACTTTAGGCGTGGAGGAGATTAATCACCTTTGCATGTCCGTGTCTGGGTTTGTGCAAATGTCATGTTGCAGCATAGTTGCTCTCCCCCCCCCCCCATTCTGTTGTGAAATCACTTTGACTTTAATCTCCAAAGATGTACATTTGCACTTGTGTGTTTGCATGCGTATAATGTACATGTTTCCAGTCTATAGATCTGCTTAATTTATAATTATTCTCAACAATCAGGATTCCTCGTAGCCGAGAGCTCTAAAGCAACACTGTGCTGTTTTCTAAGAGATTTTAAACCCAGTTTTATATGAATAAGAACCACATGGATTATAGAAGAGCTACATGTTGACAGAAAACTAGATATGAAATTTGTAAATGTATGTTTTATAAACGAGAGAGTGGGAGGGAGCCGAGAAATTCTGCTCAGCCATTCAAGCTTGACAATGCCAGAGCTGAGACGGCTATGAATTAAACATTTCTTTGACCCTTTGTTTCCTCAAGCAGAGGACGCAAGTGACAGCACATACAAATTTGAAACGCACAGACAGGAAGTATCTACAGAACCGCGTGCAGCCTCCACAGAGGGCGCTAGACATCTTCTGTCCATGTGTTGTGCATGTGAGAGAGCAAACTGACCTGTGCGTCGATGATCTTCTGTTTAGAGTCGACCACTGCCTGCATGTCTGAGTGATCCTTCTTTAGCTCCTCTTCCACAGACATTAACCTGCAAAAAGGACACATTTAATTAAAATCTTAAAGGCACAGTGTGTAGGATTAGGCAGCATCTAGTGCTGCGGTTGCAGATTGCAATCAACGAATCCCCCTCCGCTCCGAGCCGCCGAGTGCAAAGTGGTGGTAATGCTGTTCGTATGTAGCATGGAGAGATGTGTAACTGTATCTCAATCCGTGTATGTGTACTGAGATTTGTAAATGTGTACATAGATCTCCTGTCACTTCCCTCCTTCCTCCCCTCAGCTCCCTACCTCCTCCCACCTCGCTCCTTAGAGCTCCCTTCTCCCTCTTCTTACCTTGTTCCTCCCTCCTCTCACCTCCCTCATCCCAGCTCTCTCCTTATTCTGCTCCCCTCCCTCCTTACAGCTCCATCCTCCCACCTCCCTCCTATCAGCTCCCTACTCTCACCTCCTTCCTCCCTCCTATCAGCTCCCTCCTCTCACCTCCTTCCTCCCTACTATCAGCTCTCCCCTTCCTCCTATCAGCTCCTTCCTCTCACTTCTCCCCTTCCTCCTATCAGCTCCCTCCTCTCACCTCTGCCCTTCCTCCTCTCATCTCCCTCCTCCCTACTATCAGCTCTCCCCTTCCTCCTATCAGCTCCCTCCTCTCACCTCCCTCCTTCCTACTATCAGCTCCCTCCTCTTACCTCCCTCCTTCTCTCCTCATCAGCTCCCTTTCCTCCTCCTCTCTCCCTCCTCATCAGCTTCCCTCCTCTTACCTCCTCCTTCCTCCTATCAGCTCCCTCCTCTTACCTTCCTCCTATCAGCTCCTTCCTCTCCCTCCTCCTTCCTCCTATCAGCCCCCTCCTCTCACCTCCCTCCTTCCTCCTATCATCTCCCTCCTCTCACCTCTCACCTTCCTCCTATCAGCTCTTTCCTCTCACCTCCCTCCTCTCACCTCTCCCCTTCCTCCTATCAGCTCTTTCCTCTCACCTCCCTCCTCTCACTCTCTCCTCCTCTCCTCCTCACCTCGTCTTCCCTCCTCTCACCTCCGTTCCTTCCTCCTATCAGCTCCCTCCTCTCACCTCTGTCCTTCCTTCCTCCTCTCACCTCCTTCCTTCCTCCTATCAGCTCCCTCCTCTCACCTCCTTCCTTCCTCCTATCAGCTCCTTCCTCTCACCTTCCTCCTATCAGCTCCTTCCTCTCACCTCCCTCCTTCCTCCTATCAGCTCCCTCCTCTCACCTCTCCCCTTCCTCCTATCAGCTCCCTCCTCTCACCTCCCTCCTTCCTCCTATCAGCTCCTTCCTCTCACCTTCCTCCTATCAGCTCCTTCCTCTCACCTCCCTCCTTCCTCCTATCAGCTCCCTCCTCTCACCTCTCCCCTTCCTCCTATCAGCTCCCTCCTCTCACCTCCCTCCTTCCTCCTATCAGCTCCCTCCTCTCACCTCTCCCCTTCCTCCTATCAGCTCCCTCCTCTCACCTCCCTCCTCTCACCTCCCTCCTATCAGCTCCTTCCTCTCACCTCCCTCCTTCCTCCTATCAGCTCCCTCCTCTCACCTCCCTCCTCTCACCTCTCCCCTTCCTCCTATCAGTTCCCTCCTTCCTCCTATCAGCTCCCTCCTCTCTTCTTCCTCCTATCAGCTCCCTCCTCTCACCTCTCCCCTTCCTCCTATCAGTTCCCTCCTCTCACCTCCCTCCTTCCTCCTATCAGCTCCCTCCTCTCACCTCCCTCCCTCCTCCTATCAGCTCCCTCCTCTCACCTCCCTCCTTCCTCCTATCAGTTCCCTCCTCTCACCTCCCTCCTTCCTCCTATCAGCTCCCTCCTCTCACCTCCCTCCCTCCTCCTATCAGTTCCCTCCTCTCACCTCCCTCCTTCCTCCTATCAGCTCCCTCCTCTCACCTCCCTCCCTCCTCCTATCAGCTCCCTCCTCTCACCTCCCTCCTTCCTCCTATCACCTCCCTCCTCTCACCTCCCTCCTTCCTCCTATCACCTCCTTCCTCTCCCCTCCCTCCTTCCTCCTATCAGCTCCCTCCTCTCACCTCTCTCCTTCCTCCTATCAGCTTCCTCTTCTCCTCTCCCTCCTTCCTGCTACACACTAAGAATACAAATCTGCATTTTCTGACTGAACATCTTCTTCTTCTTCTTCCTACCTGCTGATGATGCCCTTCATCTGGAGGTCCTTGTCGTCCTGCTGTCTGCGCAGACGCTCCTCTGACTCCTCCAGCCGGGCCTGGTACTCCATCAGCACCTTCTGGGCTTGTTCATCCTGACCCTTCAGACGGGCCTCGTACTCTTCCAGCTTCTGCACCGACGCCCGCAGCTTCTCCTGCAGCACTGCGATCTCCTGCTGGTACTGAACAAAGAAGCAGAGAGATGAGGAGATTCTCATCATCGCTGTTGTCGTTATCATCATGATCATCATCATCATCATCATCATCAACTCTATCAGCAGGGTCCCCTTCTTCATTACCATAGCTGACAAGAACAAAAAGAAATCTCTCAATCAGGCCTGAGATTACGTCCTGTTGTTCCTGAGAGGGTGTAATTTCTGTCTAGAATAGAGAAGGGAATCACACGGTTCATTTACAAGCCATTTTCATTATTGCACTTTCATACTAGACCTGTGTAGCTGCCCTAAAAGAAAATATCAAATTATTTTTTTCCCAATCAAACACTCCCACTAACACAGAGAGGCTTTGATCAATACCAGCAAAGCTTTCATTGCAAAATAAATAAATCAAAAACAGTGTCAAATTCAGCTGTTTTCCCCAGTCAGACCTCTGGTTTGGCTCTGAAACCAATGACCCGTTGAGAGGTTAAACTGGCAAAAAACAGAGAGAGGAAGAAAAAGAAAGGAAGTTTAGGATGAATAAAGTCAAAGAGGAGGTGAGAAGGGAGGGATGCAACCAGTGAAGTAGGAGTCTAGTCTGTGAAATAAGCTCTGGAAATCTCTCCCTGACCTCTCGCTGGACCTCAGAGAGGCTTTTGAAGTAGTTTTCTTCAGGCGAGGGGGGAAACTAATGGAGAAATCGAATCTCCTCTGGATAGAAAAACACATTTCTTATAACAGTGAGGGATACTGTGATCAGTCAGCGTGTCACTGGAAGACCAGTGAGAGTGAAACTACAGACAAGGAAACGGGAATAAGAGCCGACAGCCGAGCTAGCAACTCTGTGAGGCTGCACGAAAACACAGTGGTGCTTTGAGCTAAACACTAACAACAGCATGCTCACAATGACAACGTTAACATGTTGATGTTAAGCACGTATAATGTTCACCGAGTGTTACCATGCTAACATTCGCTAATTAGCACTAAATACAAAGTACAGCTGATGCTGATGGGAATGACCTGATGTATTCATATAACATTTTTAGACCAAAAAGTTAGAGCCTAAACTAAAAAAAAAAGACCAAATTACCAGTTTATCTGTGTTTTATATCTGAACATGATCCAGCTCATTATTCAGCAATAACTGACATTGTGAAAGACAAACTATCGGAGCACCCCGAAAGATCAGATTCAATTACACACAACAAGGATGTTGCTGGGATCATTTATCTTTCCTTGTCACCTACTACTTATTTTCCCACGTCACCCGGCTCTTCCCAGGAGGAATTGTGACCTCAAATAGACTCATCTTATCGGCTCCTCTACCCTTTTCTCCACTCCCCTCTCCATCTCTAATATCCCTCTGCTCTTGTCACTAGATCCCCTGAGAATGAAATGACATCTGCTGTATCTGTCCTGCACTGCTCCCTCTCAAACGCACAATACATCCACTCTGTACCGCTGACGTCTTTCTCTGCAGTACATCAGTGGTGGGCCAAATGGTGGCACGCGGAACAAATCTGGCCCTCCAACTTTCACAGTTATCATCAAAACTAAACTAATAAGATTTACTGTAGATAAAGTAAATACAAGGCTAATTTAAAGCCTCAATAAATACAATCTCATAACATCTAGTACTACGCCCACGTGAAGAGACATTCAAACCACGAAAACTGCATCTCGTTCTGCGCAGTGCTGAAAGGAAGCCCTTAAATGTATACTTCAAATGTATTCTTACATAAAAATAAAATAAATGAACAAGAACAACCCTGTTTCCTCTCCATAAACATTGGCACCCCAGTGAACAATGCTGGTTTAACCTAACTACTGACCTCTGACCTTCACTCTCCCTTCTTACCTGCATCCTCTCTATATATCTGAAACAACTCAGAGGAAATCAAACTACTGTAGAAACAAAAAACACAGAATTAATTCTCCTCTTTCACAGCATTGAAACCAGATTATTAACATGTTGAATCGGCTCATTTTGACTGTAGAATATAAGATGAGTTTTGCAGAAATATAACGCTGTGCCTTTGCATCTATGACCTTCGATAAATATTTGTGTGAGATGTGAGTATTTTATTCTTGTATGTCTGTAACTGTCCTAGTTACTGTTCTGTGATTATTTGCATTTGAAATTCAATTAACTACAGAATAGAATAAACATTAACATATTGATAAAACAGAACAGAACAAAAGAGAGTTAGAACACAACGTTGGTTTGAACAGATGCATCTCTGCACCTGTTGTCCTGATGTTACACCTGATGATCAATCAAGATAAACTACTGTATACTTCCAACCACACCAACATTGAACTCACATCTTTCACACAATTTCAAGTCAAAATGGAGCTCCGAGCTAGAAGGACTGCTAACAGAGAAAGATTGGGGAAATGTATGAAAACCCAACCTGTAAATGACAAAGTCCAAATAGTGGAGGGAATCTTGCAAATTAAACAAGCAGATCAACCAAAATGTATAACTTATGACACAGCACCAGCTATAACCTGACTCTTGAAATTAATCAATATCTAATTTTTTAGAGAATTTGGAGATGGAGAGAATAAGCTAAAGTCCAAATATTGCAGATGACGGAGTAAATTGTTTGATTACGAGGCCCGCAATTTGATCATTACATGGAGGATCAATGAAATCAGCAAGTCATTAATCATATTATCATTATTTAATTAATTATTTTTTTGGTGCTGTATTTTGTTTATTTTCTAAATATATAAATTATGCATAAACTGTTTTTTCTTTTATATATGATTTTCTTTACCTTTTTTTCCTTTATGCTATAATCGGGAATTTTGTATTATCTTTTAAGAATGAAGTATGAAAAAAAGAACTCACATCCTCCCTAAAGACAGTAACATTGATCGACTCCATGCAGAATCAGGCATCGACCTTCCTGTGTTTCACATTTGCTAAGCAATCAAATACTCTCTCTTATATATTCAGTGGTATTCGGCCAGAAAATAAATGTCAAATAGCATCTGTTTTTAAATTTAAAAAAAATGCAAATACTATCTTATTATTCACTTCTTCTAAATGAGCAAATTATTTGATTTACTGGAATTTCTATTTTGATGTCTACTCCGCCTAACAAGACAAATGCATGGCCTAATTTGTTACGGATCACTGGATACATACAGTATATGTAAATGGATGTGAAAGCTTAAAAAGGATACTATAGGGCCTGTGTTGCTAAGCCTGTATGGACCATTAGCTGCAGCCTGTGTCTAAGCTGCTGTGGAGGATGTACTGTGTTCAATCCTTCTTGTGTTGCTGCTCTGCTATTTTAAGGTGGCTGCGGCTTCTTTGTTAAGACTGAAGTTATTGCCTTCTTTGGTTGCTCTCCCTGCCTGGGCTGCTGGCTTCCATAAAGTATGAGCTATGTTAGGATGACAGGTTTGTATTCATTATGGATAGGAAAAAAAAGAAACGGGGGAGCATGTGGCAGCCAATCAAAGCATGGAAGCGAAGCTGAGGGTGAACGGTTGTAAAGGTTGCTGAGAAGAGAAGCAGGAACGCAGGCAGAGGAAGCAGCAAAAAAAAAAAAAAAAAAAGTCTCTCTCTGTCTCCATCTCTCACATAGATGCAAGCGCACACAAGCTCCAACATGTCTGTGTGGATGTATTGCATGTGCATACACACACATACACACACACCTGCTTTGGGCTTGTAAGTTCATTCCAAAGATGGTAAGAAAGACGGGGGGAGGGGGGGGGGGGAGTTGTGAGGCTGTGTGGAGTTATTCGAGGTGGAGGGACATTTTTTAATGAAGTAATAGGTTAAAACTACAACATTAAGTCTCACTGAATTCATTTCTATACGAGACAAGAGAGTGTTTGATAATACAGGAAGTATATTGTTAGCTAAGTTGTCCAAACGCAATGATTAGACGATTAATTGATTGACAGCTGTAATTATTTTCATTAGCGATTAAGGGGAGACACGCCAAGCAAAAACATTTTTGCGATTTGGGCTATTTTGCTTCAATGATATGTCTTCTTTCAGACTACTGGAAGAAAGCATCCAAAATACACATTTAGGTGTTTATTTAACTACAATTTGTGTCTGTAGATTTCTCCATAATACACCAAAAGTTAGCATTAGATAATGTTCTCATTTCCATATTTAAACATACACTTTCTGAAAGTTTGTAATACCAAAAATATCCTCAAGAGTGTTGGTCATTTTTCAAGCAAAAACGCCAAACATTGCAGTTTTTCAAACGTGATAATTTGATGCTTTTCATGTCATTTCTGATAGTAAATTGTTGGTGGAATAAAAGAAGACATCTGAATACATGTCCTTTGGCTAATGATGGTATTTTTCACTATTTTCTGACATTATATAGACCGACGATTACTGAGAAAATAATCAGCAGATTAATCGATACTGAAAATCATCCTTGTCCAGATATTCACCACCGGCACCTGCTGACGCTGACATTCTTGCCTGCTGTATTCAGCCTCACAATTATTTTGACTGTAATAGCCACTTTCTGCCATTATCGCTGTTGCTATGACTTTCCTGCAGTTGATAGCCACAACCGGGCTCACTGCTGGCTGTGTAATGGCAGAAAACATCCCAGAACAGCAGCCTGAACGTCACTGAAAAGCCAATTTCGGAAAACATGGGAGATTGAGGTATTAAGGGGTCACATGCAGAGCCAGACTGACGCACAATATATCCTATTTTTGATGTTAGAAATGCGCATATTATGACTTTAAGTGACAATTTGGGTACGTCTAAGGGACCTCAGGCTCAGAGGAAAGGGAGAGAGGGAATAAATCCAGCAGACAATTAAGTGTGGAGGGGGTGTTTAAAGGAGGGAGGTGTATGCGGGAACTAATGAGGGGTAAAGAAAGGAAGGAGAGTTAAGTGGGAGTATCAGGGCTGAAGGTTGAGGTGGATTGTGAAAGGAGGGGTTGGTAAAGGTCAAAGGTTGGATGAGGAGGCAGGTTACCTTCTCCACCTGAGTCAGATCCTCTCTGTTTCTCAGTGACTCGGGCTCCATCCCCTCATGGTCTAAATACTGCACATTCATATTCAATAGCCAGGCTGCTGTGCGGTCCAGCGCACTGGGGTTCACTGGGGAGGGGGCCTAGTGAACACAACACAACACACACACACACACACACATACACACACACATGAGCCGAGTGCAAGTGACAGGGAGGGGAAGGGGGGGGGGGGGAAGGTTGCAATAACAGCACAGAAACAACAGAAATAAGCTTGAAATGCACCAAAATCATCTGGACTGAAAGCAGCAGGTGGAATGGAAACACACTGCTGAGTCTCCAAGCTCACACATACACCGGAGCGCACACCGCTAAGCACCGATTTAAACACGTGTGAATGTGTAGCAGCGTCGGGGAAGGTAAATAATGTAAGATTAAATAAGAGAAATAGAGATGGAGGCAGATACTAGCAGTTAAAGGTGTGTGTTTCTATCTGCCAATCATATGATGGACAGATGAGTAGAGGAGGTGGCCTTGGGTCCAGCACACTCATTAGTATTGAAATATATGAATCTGAATATCTGCAAACAGATAAAATTGATTTTGTGTCAGCCTACAGATAAAATGTATCAAACCTTAACTAATTTGCTGACTTTAGCACCCTCATTAGTGATTGGAAAAGTTCATTTTTATCCGATTTTGTCAGATTGAAGATATAAATCGACATTCATTTATAATCAAGATCTAGCTGTTTTTATTTTATAAAACATTAATTATTATTTCATCTTTTGTTTATGTCACACTCACATGCAAATAAAACGACACTGGGAAGGAAACTCAACTTAAAGCCACTATGCAAAATTTAAATATTTCAGACTTTGGCATTCCCCAAACAAACAGGTATAATGTCCACCATGTTCACCATCTTAGTTAAGCATGCTAACATTTGCTAATTATCGGTAAACACAAAGTACACTGATGGGAACGTCGTTAGTTTGCAGATATTTGGTCACAAACCAACCAGTAGTTTGACCTGATGATCGCTGTTCACCACCACGATTAATCAGCTCATCCTGAGTGGAACACAAATGTCTAAACAAGATTGAAACCGTTCATCAGCTGTCAAAACATTTCACTCAAAACCACTGATGTCAACCTCATGGTGGAACAAGAGGAAAAGTCGGGGGATCACCAAAGTCAGTAGGATTCATCACCTGGGAACCATGAATGTCATGTACAAAATGTTAGCCAATCCATGTAGAAAATGTCAAGATATAAGTGAAGACCTCGTGGTGGCACAAGAGGAAAAGTCCCTGGACCACAGGATTCATCCTCAAGGGATCATTCATGAGTAAAATTCCACAGCAATCCATCCAGAGATATTTCTTTCAGGACCAAAGTGATGGAGCGACCAACATCACCATCCCCAAAAGAATCATTTTAAAGATACTATAATCACATGAATCATCTACACATAGTGGCTTTAAAGTCCTTTGCTGCTTTCACCACTGATAATAAATGTGAGTGCTGAGCTTCCCGAACATGCAGATTAAATAAGTGTTTCGTGCTATCAGTCAATCTAAAGCAATCCTGCTGAAACTATTCCATAGAGAGGAGAGCAAAGCATTGTGGTTAATATGCAGATGTCCTCCCCTTCAGCCAGTTGCCAAGGGCAACCACTGACCAGTGTTTTTAATTACAGCCTACAGTCCCGACCTGCCAATATTGAACATAGACTTACCAGCGAAGCCATTGAAGGAATGGAAACCTCCCACTGCATCGATACACTAACCCATTATCATCTGTTTATATCTGTGAGCTCTGTTTTCTGTTGCCTTGTGAGCACAGATATCGTTAGTTAATAAGATGCTAATTGTTCCTCCACCACCCTCTTTCTCAGCTCATTAAACTTGACCAGTAAAACAGTGGTGAAGTGATGAGCTGCCTGTATGCAAATTACTGTTATTACACGCACAATGACTGTAGTTCATTAGGGCACGATGTGCAGTGTGTGTGCTGAGTCCGCCCACACAGACCGTTTGTCTCATAGCTCCAACATGCTATGAGACAAACGGGCGTTTTGTAATAGGAACTTTTTCCTTCACTGCAATTTCATGTGATTACATAGACTGAGACGGCCTGATGAATATCATCCTCAGTTGTTGTAGTGTAAGTTAAAGATGTGCACGCTGCAGAGCGAGTCTCTCACCTGTTTGTGCTGAGCCCGCTGCTTGGTCTCAGGACTGTCTCCTTTGGAGGACGAGGACTGCTGTCGTAACCGCGCGCCGCTGCCGGGCCAGTCGGGTGATGACGTCATCATGTTGCCAGAGGAGGGCCGGGGGT
Source organism: Sebastolobus alascanus (assembly GCA_916701645.2). Classification (NCBI taxonomy): domain Eukaryota; kingdom Metazoa; phylum Chordata; class Actinopteri; order Perciformes; family Sebastidae; genus Sebastolobus; species Sebastolobus alascanus. The sequence continues at coordinate 1,432,474 of CAKAOJ020000160.1, read as the reverse complement.
AAGGGCCGCTGTTGAGCAGGTTCGGGGGTGTGCGGCCCCGGGTGATGTTCTGAGGCGGAGGCTGGTCTATCCTCCGCTGTGGGCCGGCACTGTTCTGTCGGGGGACGGCGGGCTGGTGCTGCGTTTCTGTGAGGGACAGCTGCCGGCGGTTGAACTCCCCCGAACGCCTGGTGTACTCGTCCCCGCTGCTCCCCCCACCGCCGCCTCCGCCTCCTCCTCCTCCACCGTGGTTCAAGAAAGCGTGCTTCCCTCCTGCTGGTCCATCCTCGTTGTTGCTATGGGAACTGACAGAGCTGTGGCACTCTGAGCCCGAGTCGGTCATTCCGCGAGGGGACACGGGCAGGCAGGCCGCCATCTGGTAGACCGGGTTCTGGAAGGACAGGGGGGCGAGGAGCTGGGCGGGTCGGCCTGGGGTGCTTTCTGTGACCAGCGTGGTGGGAGTCTGGCCTGGCCTCCTCAGAGTGGGACCTCCAGGGATGTTTCCCTGTGGGACTCTGGCTGACCAGCCTCCCCCAGAGGTCGGGCCTTCACCCAGGGCGTCCGAGGAGCTCGGACCCGGGCCGCTGTCCAGACTGCGGGGGTCCTGGAGGTCCACCATGGACAGACTCTTGCTGCCGTTGGCCATGCCCAGGTCAGGTTCATTGGTCTCAGAGTAGCTTGAACTGCGTGCTGGGGAAGGCTGGATCCCTGAGCTCCTTGTCACAAAGAATAGGTCCTTATTTTCTGGGGTAGGGGAGGGTAACCTGGTGAAGTCCACTAATCTGAGAGAGACAGAACGAAAAATAAAGTAAATCTGGCGTGCATTTTAAAATCCTCAGCCAATTAAGATCAGTCACAGTTGATAAGGGCTGCACACTCACAAAAAAAGGTTAAATATCTTTCTGTAGTTTTCATTGTAGTAAACGTAAATGCACATTGAAATCTTTACTTCTTACTATTTATTTAACATGTATTTAACCAAGAAAACCTCATTGAGATTAACAATCTGTGTCCTAGACAACATAGGCAGCAATAACAATGTGTATCAACATACGACACAACATGTGTCATAAGATCAGAATTTGACAAATACATAAAATTACCAATAAAATGAATATTAGAGTTTCATGCTAGAAAGAAACCTAAAGTGGAACCAAAGAGAAACTTAAAGCAAGACGACGTAACTGTTGAATAACAGGAGCCATTGTTAAATGCTAAACTACGTCAAGCTAAACTAGAGTAATTTGGCATTTAGCTAAAATGCTAAGCTACTGTAACAGTAGCCCAAGTGGAATAGAGACCTAACAAAGAACGTATATCCACAAGAAGTGAAAGTCAATTGCTCGTTCCATTGCAACATCAGCGCCCAGCAGCAAAGCCGCCATTTTGGACTGAAAGCGACGACCAGACGCCAGTAAAAAGTCCGCCTACAAAGAGCCCTACAAAAGTAAAACTAAATTATTTCTATTCTACTGTCATATTCTACTGAAATGGCTTGTGTTGAACAACAAAGTATTATAAATATAATAATCTTTTTCAGTCCAAAATGGCGGCAGCAGCTGTTGTCTCTCTGCTTCTACACTCTTTGGTCATAAGGCCAGTTTTTGAAGATATATGTGGCCTCTGCACTGATTTGCTTCGTCCCTCGTCCTCTCACCGTCCCTTCCTTCCTTCCTTCCTTCCTTCCCTTCAGCCGGCAGATGGAGACTTTATTGCCAGAAGACGATTACCTTGACAGACGTGATTTATCTTCCAATAATCTCTATCATTCACATCACGCTCATCTCCTCCCTCTTTCTGTGTCCTTCTCCCTCTGTTCCATTACCCTTCCCTCCTCACTTCTTTCTCCTCTTCATTCTGCTCAATTTCTTCCCTCTCTCAGTCCTGACACTGTCTCCTTTTCTTTCTCCTGCTTTTCATGTCGCTGCTTGGTGGATGAGAAGCAATTAGGTGAGAATTGTGAGCTCATTCGGATGCTGTTTCAGTCTCACAGCTCGCTGATGAGGACCACCGCAGACACAAACGAGTCAATATATGAGCAAACAGTTGCTGTGATAAGGTAAAGAGGGGAGGCTCTGACATCAGGTCATATAGGGACATCACTTAATTAGTTCTATTGATCCTGAGCCTCTGATCAGCATAATGACACCAGCTGTTCTGTACAGTATGATCTCATCAGCCTGTGCTCTGGTGTTGTGTTTGTGTCTGGCTATATTACTCATATATCTCTGCTCCTGCGGGTCCCTTCAGGCCTTCATGTTAATCTTTCCGAGTGTCACCTTGCTATTGTTCTGCCAGAGAGTGAGAGGACAGCAGATAAGCAAGATAAGGTGCTGTCAGAGTGTGTATTCATCCACGGGAGAGTAAACGAGGTTTCATCTGGCTGATGTAAACAAGCAGAGGTGAAACTCTCACGGTGTCACGGCCTCAGCTCACAAACATTAACACTCAGCACAAGTGGAGGCAAAAGCACCCGGCGGGTTTTCAAGAGGCGCCGGGATTTATTGGTGACTGACCTTCTACAAACTGGTGAGCTCTTCCAAAGGTTGTAAGTTAAAAACATTTGGAGAATAGCCACCCATTTTTTATTTGTTGTTATGGTGCCAACAGAACACGTCAGTGGGGGAACGTGGAGTGTGTGGTCGCAGCTCCCGGGAAGAGAAAGGGTGCGGCTCCTGGAGACAGATGGCTGGCTAGCTAGGTAGCTTGTCCCTCTCTGAAGAGCCGAACAAAGTTGTCACTCATCTGTCGATAGCACTATGCTTTCCTACGCTGTGAGGGTGTGGATGATGCATTACATTTTACTCATTTACTGTGGCTATGCTTCGTAACGTTACCGCTCCACTCGTTTAGTCGTTACTGCAGAACCTCACCTAAGTGAGTCCACGACTTGCCGCAAGTCGATTTAGTTTACACGGAATTCGGCCTGCTACAACGGTCGCTATGGCAACGGTACACATAAAAATGTCCGCCGCCCTGACCATCCTGCTACGTTGATTTGAATGGGAATGGTCCGTTCTACTCTTATTCTTATTCTATGGGAGTCATTTATATTTATTGCACTTGAAAGACATAAATGAGGCTTTTTAAATTTGCAGAGGAGGAGCAGAACCACAACATTTAAATGTACTAATTATCCTATAGTACAGTAAATAGTAAAACTGTACATATACATCTATTTATTGTATAGTACATTTTTTATTGACGGACGATAAATACCATACTTACTCACCATGTATATTCTGTATATTCTGTACTTCTATTTATTGTTTATTGTTTTTATAATTCTTGTACACCTGTACCTGTCTTTTGCCTTGCTGCTTTGACACCTGAATTTCCCCAAGGGGATTAATAAACGTTCATCTTATCTTATCTTATCTTATCTTATCTTATCTTATCTTATAGTTAGGGTTTGCACAACTATAGCTAGGTACCCATAGCAGCAGCTGCAGCACGAAAATACTGTCAGTTGCCTTTTCTGTGCGGCTCACATTAATACTTCCTAATGAAAATAAACTTTCCTATATAGATAAATATAAAATAATAACTTCAATGTTTGACAGAATTTGAATCTTTAGTTCACACTGCATCTAATTATCTTCCGAATCTATATTCATGATTCAAAAATAAAATACAAACGGTGTCATCTGCATGAATGAATAAACTTGTGTGTGTTTTAGATGAGATCTTAAATGTTTCCTACCCTGAAAGGTCATTGTCTATGACCATCTTCTGCAGTCCGGTGGAGATGCTGCAGCTTGCCTCAGCGGGAGGAGAGCCCATTTGCTCTGATGACTGTCCAGGAGTCATCTGGACACAGGACGGGTTAGACAGAGCTGTGTTCACCTCCCGCAGGATCCTGGGCAGAGGACCCAGCTTGGAGGCGGCACTCTGTGAAGAAAGGGAAACAATTATGTTTTAAGCCAAATTAAATATTACTCTGGACCACTTCAGTTTGGGGCATTAATTGGATTTCATTTCCGTCTGTGCTGAATTTGATATTTGCATATTTTTTAGACCTAGTTATTTTCCCTATGCCACGCAATCGACTCTCTTATTCAGACAACATACTGAATAATGAATTAGGCCGGCCAGTCTGATGGACTCAACCAGACTCACTGGGATTCCTGAATTATTGAAAGACGAGGTTTCAGAGCGCTGGATGCTCTACCAAATAAAAAAAAAACCATGCGTCTGCCCTTTATCTAATTATTACCAGCTTCCCATCTGCTAGCAGAGCTAATGTAAACGTCCTTGTACATCCATTAATATGCCTCTCCCAGCCTCTGAGGCTCCACTCTGCTCTCTGTTTATGTAATGCAATGATGAATTATTGATTGATGTACGATAAACATCCTAATGTAGTCTAAGCATGATTCAAATCCTCAAGCTTGTGATAATGAACTGAAGACCTTTGGACCTTCTGTAAAGTTGAATCATATCCTTTTTGAAATCCTCAGAATATCTATATATCTCTATTTAATCTTTATAGAAACTAATTCCAATATCATCGCCCTGCGGAGCCGGAGAAACCCAGACCAACAGTTTTAGACGTACGCATGCACCAGTACCAGAACCACGGTTAGACGTATGGACGACGTTCTCTTTATAGTTATTTTTATCTTATTTGACCTTGTAAATAATCACAATGTTACAAAATTATAAAATAAAGCATGTCAAAAACAGACAAGGGACATCAGACATCCATGAGGGACGGAGATCGCTAAACTCTTATCAAGCCTGCCAACATTATTAAAACGATAGTCCACATTTCTAGTCTTTTATTAAATAAAACTGCTGGTCTGCGGGGGCCGAGCTCTCCGGCTCTGCAGGTTGATGAAACTCACTAATTCATTACAATTTCCAGTATCATTTGAATAGTTTTCTACAGAATGTATCCTTCAAAGCATTTTGGTGGCTTTGCTGTGCACTGAAATTACATTATTATATTCTATTATAGTATAGTATGCTGCCTTCAGTACCTGGTCCATCTGGGACACCACCTCAGAGAGGAGGGAGTGCAGCGTGGAGAGTTCTCTGCCGAGGTCGATGTAGCCCTCGAAGCCCGCCGTGTTGGAGATCGTCTCTGGGTTCGAGATTTCGAGCAGGAAGCGCTGCATATTGGTCCACTCGTGCTCCAGGAACTGGTTCATGAAGGACATGTACTCCTCCTTGTTACCAAATCTGACGGCAAACAGGGACAGGAAAGGGAAACGGGGACAAAGATGTTATTTTAGAAAATAACACAATTCTCTGCTTAAAAAGCTCAGTATGGGTACGTGGACACACAAACACACACACACTCACTTGGTGAAGTTTGCCAGGTTTTGGGTGACTTTAGCGATGAGCGTGAGCGTGCGTGCTGTGCGGTCGTCTGGATACTCCTGCATCAAATTGAAAAGTGAGGGGGACATGATGGCTGGACAGAGAAACCGCAGGAACAAGGACGCGCTGATCAAACGCTCGCTGATGTCCGGTCGACCCCGGTTGCTGCATTCCTGTCGCCATGACGCAAAGACCTCTTTCAGTTCTCGTGGAAAGACGCTGTAGAGAAAAACAGACAGGAAGTCGCTTTTTAAGAGCGCACCAAAAATGATCTTCAACTCATAACACGTGAATGGAATTGATAGTGTGTGAAATACAGGAAGTAGACATTAAAATGTTCTCCAAGTATGGGTCATATTATATATGCCATATTCCTGTTCTCCTTTATAAATCCCCAATACCCAGATTCTTCACTTTCACTCCTACTCCCAAACGTAAGAATAAAATTAATTTATCAAATTTTGTAGGACTTAAAAATGCTCTTAAATTTAAGAGGTCTCTTAGGTTGTTTAGGAGGAACATATCCAGAGGAGGTGAGTGTACATGTACCGTCTGAGACGTGTTTTGAGAGTGATTGTAAAATGATGAATAACAACACGTTCGCTGAAGCGATCAGCGTAGTTTTAGCATATTATTTGCATCTGATTTGATCATTTGATAGGATGCTACACCGCCTTTTCTTTCTTTTTGCATTTGTCAGGGGTGCAAACAACAAGAAGGAAGCTGTTACTGATTTGATTGCAATCACTCTCCATACATCTTGTGCTACTAGATTCTCATTTGCAACTCCAGTTTAGTTTCTTCTGTTTCCATTTCAGCTAAATTGTATCCCTACTTACATGAACACTGGAGATATTAAAGATTTTACGTAAACAAAGTTAACTTTTTGAAATGAAATCCTCATCTCTGATTTGAGTGTACATGTTGAAAGGTTACTTAGAGTACTGGTAAGTTGCTTGATAAATGCGTTTTATTCTTGACTTTTAGTGAAGTTTACTCTGAGGTTGGCTCTGTAGAGCCTTCTTGATTTTTCTAGTTGCTTTAAATCTCACATATCCAACAACAGATGTCTTTTAAAACGGACAACGGCTGCTAACGCCATGCAACCTAAATGGAAGTTTCCAGGAGACAACACATGAAATAAGACATTTTGATGCTGTAAATTCTTTCTTCTCGTTTGTATTGTATCACAGGTAATAAAGCAGAATGGACATGAATTATGGTGAAGTCTGGTACAGTATATGTGCCATTAGACACTCGTATGCTGCGTCCGAAATCACATACTATGCACTACATACCCAACATGTGTACCATCGTTCAACATACTTTTGTTTGAATAAACAGTAGTTTGTAACTTTTCGGAAGCACTGAGCTGTAATTTACGTCGTCACTTCCTGAGAGCCTCCTCGCCGATTGGAGATGTGTTACCATGGTAACAAGAATATAGGTCTGAATTCATTAAAAAATATACTACGCCTAGCAAAGTGGAATCTGATACTTACAGTTAAATTGAAGCGTTATTGACGTTACAGAACTGTTCATCAACGTCGGTTATTAACGTTGTCATCACTACCGCATTGCATTGTGGGATATTTATGCCGACGTAGTGACCGTAGTGTTGCATAATGTAATTTCACCAGAAACAGTATGTAATTCACCTACTATTGGTTTCATACTAAGGTTCGGACATGCTAGAAAATCTCCCATAATGTTTCAGTGTGTTAGTTTGGAGTTTTCAGATGCAACCCGAGTTTTGATTAATACAGCAAATGTTTGTGAAAGCCGTGTTCCAGTACTCACCAGTATGAGTTGATGATTTTGCAGAAGGCCAGCTCACAGCACATCTTCAGGTTACTCTGGTGTTCCTGCAGATCACCTGAGGAACACCTGGACGGATCCACCTCACAGTTCTCATCTGACTCATACAGAGCCTTAATGAACTCACCTGAAAACAAACAAACAAACAGGAAAATAAGTAGGAGATTAAGGAACAGATGTGTGATAGATCATCTGTGGTACTTTTTCTGTTTGCGTTGGTGACTTGAAGTGCTTGCATTGTCCTGCTGAGCTGAGCTACTGTAGGACAGATGATGAATATGATGACAACGCTACAGGGAACCGAGTACGGTATTGTCCTTGAGATTCTATTAGGCCGAACCGTGAACTAAAAATAAAATAAATTACTTTTTAAGACAATTCTCTCTGTAGTTTGACCTGTGACAACGAAGACTGACAGACGATGAAGATTCATATAAGCCAAACAAGGTTACGCTCAAATGAGAAACGATAACAATGTCCTTTTTGTTACTTCAGTTAATAATGAAACACGGACCGTTACTGTTACGATCTCAATGAGTCAACAGCCCGAGGCTGTCCTTGTGTCGCAGTCACAGTTTCAGTGATTTAAATAGTTTAGACACACGTTAAACAATAAAAACTCCATCAAAAACAATCGAGAGACATGCAAGAAAACAGGCAGCACACACACACACACACACACACACACACACACACACACACACAGAATGACATGAACCCACACAGGTCGAGCATTAATATTAGCAGCATACAGAGAGAGCTGTGACGAATGCCAGGAAGGATGTGTGCCGGTTGTAGATTAAACTGCCGCTGTGTACATTTCTGAATCAGGGAGGGAGAAAAGCACACAGTGCATACAGAGTGCTTATTGTTTGGACTGCAGACAGACAAACACACCTGATCTAACCTTGGACTAACATTGTAGAAGAGGGAGTGGGGGGGGAGGGGTCAAACAATCACCCCATAATGATTTTCTACGAAGCTGATCCTGTAAGTGGTTTGGAATCCCAACAACGTGCGTCAAAGACAGACAGAAACATATTTCCTGTCACAGTCTGAATCCAACGATGAGCCTCCGAAACTAGAACTGAGATGACGGAGGAGCTGCTTCAGTTATCAGAATGATTCTAATGCATTTAATCTCTAATGTCACTGATATGTTTGCTTAATTGTACTGTAGCCACTACATTTAATCTACTTATGCTGCAGTTAACTAAACATTTCTGAGTGAATTAATATGTGTAACACTAAGACCGCCAGGCTCTTTTAAGGCCATCGGACACTTTGGGTCCGTCGGTGAGCGTCCGTCGGCCTAGTTTATTCAGTTTGTCCCGCACCGTCGGCTCTAGTTCGCCCGTGTCAGAGTTTTTGCGGCCGATTCAGCGTGTTGAATCGGCGGCGGAATCGGTGCACGAGAAGAGAAGCGGACGTGAGTGAAGCAAGTCAACTAGTAAAGTCAAGAGGAAAAACACAGAAGGTTCTTTTAATTCTTCATCTCATCTGATCGTTCCAACACACAGATATTTTCACAACCACATGAACATCTGGAATGAAGCTAAGCGGTGTGAAAACGGTCAACAGACGACGCTTTGTTTCATGTACGTATCATTACAACAGCTTGTATATCCGCCGTCCTCGCTCTTCCTGTTTCCCGTTTGGAAAGACAAATACAGATTAAAGCTACCTGCTGGTATTCAATCTCACGTAGACACTGAACGTACGTGGTATTTGACCGCTGTCTGTCGTCTTTGCGGTGTGTTCGAGTGCAACTTTTTGCCAAAACAAAGGCGACATGAGGCGATGCAACGGGTGACCTTCGTCGCCGCTAGTTCTTTGATGTCGGCTTGGTGTGTCCCCAGCTTTAGGAGAACTATTTTCTCTAAATCCCACGCCCAAGGGCGTCTGTTTCCACGTCTCATCAGTCTCCATCTCTTTAGCGCAGCCCCAACAAATCAAACATAGCCTGGTCAATCAGTTACCTCCATAAAACTGGTAAACTCTTAGCAGCGTAAAATGTTCTATTTTCAGATGATATCTACTTTTAGAAAAAAGTATTTCCACGCTGCCACCCGGCGAAGATAATGTTCCACAGCATATAGAACATGTGTTGTTTTTGAAAGGCTAAATGCCAACAAATATGGATTATAATATTTCATTAGATGAAAACATGTTGACAAGACAGAGCAGAGAGATGAGCAGGAACATGAAGCAGAAGAAACGGACAAACACAGATAAAATCAGAAATACATGAAAAGAGCAACTTCAAGTACGGACACAAAGCAGCTTTTCTTTTTGCTTTCAAAACTATTTTGGCCTTTTCTCGGAGGAGCAGCAGCAGATTACAGCCTCTGCCTCCGCTCTCCTTCCAGATCACTGCTCCACTCACCGAGCGCGTCCTGCAGGTACTTCTGTCCCACCAGTTTGAGGTATTCCTCTATGGCCTTTGTCGCTAGCGTGTTCTCTCTGAAGATGAGGTGCTCGTTCTCTCCGCAGCGATCCACCTCTGACATCATCAGGTCTGTGAGGAAGTCCTGCAGGAAAAACAAAAAACAAGCACAGGGTTAACGACTGCAAGTCACACAATCCCATGTGATTATTCACTCTTAAAGTCCCACTCCACTCAAAAATATCTGTTTAGTCTTGTTCCTACAGTCGGATGTTTGAGCTCCACCGTGCAGAATGATGGATGTGCAGAGTTTGACACTAGAAGGCTGTTTTCACATTCTTCTTCTGCTGAAACGTTTTACTGCTTATTGAAAATCTGATTTTAAGGGGTACGAGCATTATTAGTTATAGGGCTGGGCGATATGGCCAAAATCTTCTCAATCAAACAATCAAACTTTATTAATAAAGCACCTATCAAACAAGTCAAATTCAATTCAAAGTGCTGGACAGACGATAGACAAAAATATAGAGTGTTAAAAATGGATGTAGAGACTAATGCACACCAAAACAAACAACATAAAAGTTAATTGAATAAGAAAGCAATAAAAGATGGGTATTTAAGATAATACAAAATAAATAAAATACAGGGAAATAAAAATAACAATAAAAATAAATAAATAAAAATTATGAAACTACACAAATTAAGCAGATTGTATTAAAATAATAACATTTTAATAAAATAAAAGAGATAATAATGATCAGCAATAAAATGTTGATTAAATAAAATAGAGTAAAATAAACACTATAATGATAAATAAAATAAGTATTAAAACTAAAAACCGTAAAATTATAAAATTATAAAAATATAAAACACTACATAAAAGCCAGACTAAATAGAGTAGAGTTTTTAGTTTACGTTTAAAAATATTAATATTTTCAGCTCCTCTCACTTCCTCTGGAAGGTTGTTCCAGCGGCTGAAAGCAGCATCACCAAATTTACGATATTTCTATTACGATATAGGTCATTTCATATCTCCATAAGATATATATCACAATACATCATGTTGTCTGGTAGTTCAATAAATATGTAGTCTATTAAATACTTGACAAATTAGTATTTTCTCATTTTAAGAACTTGAATGCAAAATGAACATAACAATTTTTCATAGAGAAAAAAATAAATAAATATGGGCCTAGCCTATATCATGATAGAAACCATATAGAAAAATGTATATGATAGATATTTTTATATAATTTTGATGATATATATCGTTATATTTCCCAGCCCTAATTTGTGACATCACAAATAGTTTGGAAGTCAATCCGGGTCCAATTTACAACTAATACAAGTGTGATGTAGAAACTTGAAAAATTAATGAACACAATTTATTTGCATATTAATAGATCAGTATTATTAGTTTTACTATTACTTTTAAGGATTTTAATGGGAAAATTATACTTTTTTTGCGGAAAGAAACCTAATCAGACACACATTATTGCTCCAACCGACTATTTGTCTTTACGTATGTCTTAATACATCGTCTAGAGGTGATCTTTAAGGAACTAGTTGATAAAGATGTCTGTCCATTTATTGTGAATCTTGTATTAGAGGTGAGAGAGTTTTTTCAATTTGGAAAATAAAACTGATGGAAAAGATGTAAAAAAGGAATTAAATGACGTTGAAGATAAAATGTTTCCTCAGGAGAGAGTCGGTTCTGGCAGATAAAACCAATAACAAATAAATGAGTGGGTTATAATTGAAAACCAGATTGGTCCTCAAGGTTTCATCTGACTCATTTTCCTCCAGTTCCTCTGTTTATTTTACATTAATAACATATTTTGTGATTTCAGACACTGGTATTCCACCTGTCCACCAGTGTGTGTGGTTCCTGTCTAAACCAGACTTTAGTTTTGATGAGCCATGATGAGATTAGCTTGCTGGTTCTGATGTGCCACTTTGTAAAGACCGGTAACTTGTCTGAGCCTGATTCTTTCTTTAGGTCTTACAAGTCTCACAGGTGGTGGGTGGTGTAAAAGCATAGCAATTAAAAAACTGTAAATCACAGCTAAATAACAGTGTGGGTCAAAACATAATGGACATGTGCACAACTTAGCCCCACCCAACAAAAACAGACAGGAGATTCCTTACAAACGAAACATGCGATGAACACAAGTCAACACAAGTCTGAGTACAAATGTAAATGAAAACTTTGAACCTGCATTAACTGAATTATTTGTGATTGTTTGAGTCTTGTGTTAATCCTCTGTGTGTCTTTCACATACATGTGGTTATTAGATCCATTGTTAATATAAATATACTGAATAAAGCAGCTTTAATAGCACCATTAACTAAAACATCTCTTTTCTTTTCCCTGTCTTGCAACTATCTCCGTGACTATTTTTGTGATTGGAATGACAGTCTCTCATTTTACTATCCTGCTGCGGTGCGACAGGTTTTCAAATCACCTTTTTTTATGACCAGTGAATGTGAACAAAGCGTAATTCTGTCATTACAATAAATGGAGGGAAACAAAATGTCTCTTATCATATCATCTTTTGAACATAGAAACTGAAACTCAGTATGCAGAAAGAAACAATATGTTTACCACTGAACAGATGACAAATAGTGACGGGGCTCATATTTCCACGTAATGGCAGCAAAACATTTTCTTCACTTTCATTCAAATGCTCAAAGAGTGATTCTGACAGCCGTTTTGCGGTGCAATGAGTGAACGAAGACAGATAAATGTTAGTCTGAGTGTTTCTCTCATGCAAATGGAGAGTAGCAGATAATACTGAGAGAATGTGGATGCACATTATAGCCAGGAAGCTGCACAAGTTTCTACCAAAGTTATGATCACTTCAAAACAACATGTCAAATTTAAAATGTGTTTTATCTTTCTTTTAAATTGGCAGCGTGAATTATTTTCTCTTCTTTTTATGTATAACTGTCTTAAAAGTGATCTCCACAAAGGGACTATTCATCAGGTGAAGGAGAATAACAGGTGGAAACCGGCATTAAAGCTCCCAAATATTCAAAGTCTGAAAGAGGAGAGATGGAAATGGAGCCATCTGGGGATGAATCAGCAACTTGTTTAGATCCCTTCAACACATTTCTGGGTGTACTCTCATGTAAGTCCCCTGGCAGCTTGTTAAACTAGGGGAACCAGCGTGGCAGCGAGGGAGAAGAGAGGCAAGTGACAGATGTACAGAGAGAAATAGAGAAGGAGAGGAAGAAGAGACAGAGTGGTGGTCTTGAAAGAACAGAGGAGGCGGCGGAAAGAGAGCGACAGAGCCTCTCAGACGGTTTCTATAGCTGCTGCAGAAGCCTGTTATCCGCCTAATCAAAGATACACCACGGGGAGCCAATCATCCACTGATGTGCAGCGAAAGGAGTCTTTTTGGTTAACGCATTTGCACATTCCACACATGCACCGTACTCGTATATACACACACAGTAGAAAATCTAAACTTTTAATAAATGCACATATCAATAAACATTTGAAATAAACCCAGATTGCAAAAAGGTAATAAATCGCAATATATCTTATCGCACAACTAATAATAAATCGCAATAAGACTGTATCGTGACTTAAGTATTGTGATTATATCGTATCATGGGGCCTCTGGTGATTCCCACTCTGATCTATTTCTGAGTTTGAACCTAGTCTGCTGTTTAGAGAGGTAATGGGGCAAATTATATAGTGCCGATAAAAGTACATTTTCCTGTTTTATTGTAACACCACGGTTTCCGCCAGTGTATTGCAAGCCAGCCAGGCCTAGTCATCGGGCATTCATGTATTTTTAAGATGTTTTTTAAACTAAAATGTGTTATACGGATAGCAAAGGAATTAACTCAGTGCGTAGGTTGAGTGCTTGACGTTAGCGAGTGTCGGTGTGTGCAGAGACAGAGAGACAGAGAGAGAAACAGAAGAGACAGCACATGTTGTGTTTGTTTATTAGAAAGTTCATGCGTCTTTCGGGGTTACGAGATAAGACGGGCTTCCGCCAGTGCTGTAGCGGCCCGTAACGTTAGTGAATGTGCAGTCGACCGAGAGCGAGAACCCTGGTAACACAATGTTACAATAATGTCTACAAAGCAATCTAAATTATTACAAAGATGTCTGCATAAGTATTCATAGTATAAATGCAGGTCCAAGTCCAGTTTGGTGAGTCCGTATCGTAGCGAAACCTACACCATGAAGATCGAGGGGCACTCCGAGCAACTCAAAGCTAAATGAAAGTCAGGGGATGGATATAAGAAAATGTCCAAGTCACTAAACATCTCTTGGAACAGATAAATCATTAAGAAATGGAAAGAGTATCAAAAAGAGTGACTGTGGAAGAAGGAGGGAGGCTACCGAGAGATCTATGACAACTCTGAAGGAGTTCCAAGCTTCAGAGGCTGAGATTGGAGAGACTGCACGTACAACTACAGTTGGCTGGATGCTTCAGCTTTATAGGAGGGGAGAAGAGAAAAAAGCCCAAAAACTCACATGACATCTCGGCTACAGTTTGCCAGAAACCACGTGGGAGACTAGTCTGAAGTCAGCTGGAAGAAGTTTCTACTGTCTGATGAGACTAACATTGAACGTTTTGGCCATTAGACTAAACACCATGTTACACTGCACATCATCATAAACACAGCATCCCCGCCGTGCAGCACAGCGGTGGCAGCATCACGCTGTGCGGATGCTTCTCTGCAGTAAGACCCAGAAGACTTCAGAGGGGAGAGGGCCAAATTAATTCAGGAATATACAGTACAGGGGAAAGCCTGGGGGGGGGGGGAAAAACTGATGTAGTCGGCAAGAAACCTGCAGCTGGGGAGAAGATTTGTTTTCCAGAAAGACGATGACCCCGAGCTTAAAGCTACACTGGCTTGGCTGGAGGGGCTCAAGTGTACTCAATACTGACTTGAGGGGTGAAATCAGGCACTTCTTATTAATGTTGATCACTTTGTAGAGATCTCTTTCACACCTTGACATTAAAGGGTCAAACAAGCTGCATTAAATATTTGATTCAACATTGTAAGACAAACTTTAACACCACCTCTACACTCCTGCTTCTAATGATACTCGCTAGTCCAGGAATCTCATTTACGCCGACAGCATTATAATTTCGGTAACACTTTATAGGAAGAGAATGTCATCCCAATTATGATCTTTCCTCTAACCTCGAGCCCTCTGTGGCTCCGTCTCCTCCCTCCTCTCCACTGAGGCGAGGCAAACCCAGGCCTGATTAGAGAGGACGGTCAGATGAAATAGAGGAGGAGAGAGACTGAAACTGAGATTAAACTGAGAGAGATAGACATCAAAAGAGAGACGGAATAATTCCTGCTAGGAGCCTAAAACAAAAATTAGATCCAACCAGTGCTGATAATCTCTGACAGGGACATCCTACTAAAGGTTTGTTGAGCCCAGATACTCAGGTCAGATATGTCTGAGTATCGTTATGTAAGCTTGGAACTTGATAACAACACATGGATATAATGAAATTAGACGGACCATAACGGTGGTTTTGCACACTATCTCATTTCTGCCTGAAGTACAAACTATACAAACATTATGTCCACCATTTTTCAGTGGATACTGTATGTTCTTAAGATTGATTTCTTACCTTCCAGCTGGCAACTGGTTCCCTGGTTCTCATTACTAAAATAGATTTGCAGCAACCTGGCCATTTCCTTGATTTTTGTTTTTAAAACGTAATGATATTACAGCATGGTAATGCAGATCTCTGCAGTCACTTCACTCACTCTGATGCAAATATTCCAACGGAAATGTTCTGAAGTAACAGGCTTAATTACTATGATGTGTTCTGTAACACTGTTATGATAACTTCTGTTATAATTTGTTCAGAGCTTTCTGCCAGTGATCTGAATAACAAGCAATACGTTCATTAGTTTTAAGTTGAAGCTCTTACTGAAAGTCAGCTTTAGAGTGGTGAGTTTAAACCGTCTGGATTTATTAGGACTACGCCAGTCTTAGTCGTTTTCTGAAAGCTTTTAAGATGAATTAATTAAAAAGTATAAATGATGTGAAGTTGAGTCCAAATGCAATTTGAATAAAATTACCTTCAGTTTAAAAGTATGTTAGTGGTATTAACATGATTTAAATTGAAATGTGTTTCTGTTTATCTTTTACAGGAAACAGGTCTGAAGTATTTAAAAGTTTTAGAATACAAATAGTTCCAATGGCATCTAAAGGGCCGTTCATATACCACGTCTAAAAACATGTGGAAAACGCCAGCTGTGATGCTTTCATCCTTTTATCCAAGGTGCTTCGGTGGTTGCGCTACTGTCGCGCCTGCCGTTACTAAGCAACCAAAACCTGCGTGCTGCTATGACGATGATGAGTCAAAACAAAGATAAATGGATTTCCAGCAGCGTAAATCCCTCACAGTAACTTTACTGCTGGATTTGTTTAGGTCAGTCTGGCGGTCGACCTTTCAACCGGATGTTGTGACATTCTTGGACGGAAAGGTGAAGCCAGTAAACTAGTTTTCTAGTGTAGGACAGATCATAAAGCTCTGGGTAGCCCTGAACTAAAATGATTCACTTCACCATATATTTACCGTAGACTGATATTTACAGAAGAAAGAAAAGATATCTGCCAGCTGTGATTGGTTATTCCTTGCCACATGACATGTGGTGCACGCTGCAGCGTTCCAAAAGTTTAACTATCTTTATCTTGGGACGCAGCCATCGCACCCAGAAAAATTGGCGCTCGGGAACGCTTGCACGGCGCGATACCGCTGCTATAGTGTTTGAGCTGCGCCTGCCGGACATCTACATTGACAGCAATTGATTTGAGGGTGCAAAAATAAGCGGTGTAACAAATATGAGGGGGTCCTTGGAAAATTGTCTCCCCTTGTCAAAAAGTTTAAGAACCCCTACTTTAGAAAACGGTCGGCAGTAATGCTAAGTATATGTATTATTTGTTGTAATAGGTTAAATCATGGAGAACCACCGCTATTATAAAAGTCTGATCAATCACGTCCTAAAGAGAGACTCGAGCTCCTTCCTTTCCCCCCCGTCATCTCTCAGCCTTTCCTCTGACGCCCTCAATCCTGCAGCCTGCCCCCCCCCCCCTCCTCCTCCTCCTCCTCCCTTCCCTCTGCTTCAGTGCTAATAAGGAGAAGTAGAACGCTCTCTGTATCGCTGCCACATCTCATCAGCCAAACCATGCCTCAAAAAAAGCCAACACAGAGCACAGAGAGAGGGGGGGGGGGTATGAAGATGGGGTCGGAGAGGAGGGTAGATGGAGCAGCACGGCTGATCAGATCTAATAAAAAGTAGGGGAACAGAGTCCTGTTGGAGAAGATGAGAAGCTCCCTGTAGATGGGGTTACTTGCCAGTAAAAACTCATAAAGTCTTGTACATCGCGCTGCTGTACACACAACAATCCAATCACCACTAGGCAAAGCCTTGTGTGTGTGTGTGTGTGTGTGTGTGTGTGTGTGTGTGTGTGTGCACTGCTTACATCTCTATTCGGCAATATTCCACTGCACAGTTTGCAGCCGCAAGTTCTGAAGCTGAAATATAAATACACAGACAGGCCCCGACTGGAGAGACAGCACAATCTGCAAGATCATGATCAGGAATCTGACAGACAAACCCTGAACACACAACAGGAGACGCTGATGTTTTACATACTTTGTAATCACTGCATCTTGCAAAGTGAGGACGTTGAGTCAGGGGAAAAAAGAAAAAAAGTGAAAAAGTAGATGAAAAGAGGTGAGGTTTATGCTTTGTACACGCTCAGATGTTTTTTTGTGTTTCCATGGTCAGAGCAGTACAAGAGTGAGAGCTATAAAATGCCTTAAAAGGAAAATACCGGAGGACGAAAAAGCGAGAGGAGGTAAAAGTTACAGAACATTTTCTTCTCAATTCAGCCTCTTTCAAACTGTTTGTACCAGGAGAAAATGTGGATGTCTCAAGGCAGTCCAAATATCACCGATAGATCACGTTACCAAGCTGTGTTCTGCCACGTCTCAAGTGCATAGAAATCAATGCACTTTGTTACGTTGAATGGCTGAATGATGACGATCTAAACATATTTAAAGTAGGGTGATAATAACGCGTTAACGCAAATTCGTTTTAACGGCACGCGCAATCAATCTTCTGGAGGTTGTAGCGGGCTTAGTTTTAAAGCTAGACTAACAACATCATATTAAACTAGAGAACCTAACGAATCCATCGGTACCAACCATGTTATACTAGCTTGTCAGGAAGGAGGTTAAATAACGCTCCAAACTTGTGCAAAATTTTGACGAGGAAAAACTGTCATGACCATTCTCAAAGGGGTCCCTTGACCTCTGACCTCCAGATATGTGAATGTAAATGGGTTCTCTGGGTACCCACGAGTCTCCGCTTTACAGACACGCCCACTTTATGATAATCACATGCAGTTTTTGATGCTAAATGCAGTACCTGTGAGGGTTTCTGGACAATATCTGTCATTGTTTTGTGTTCTTAATTGATTTACAATAATACATATATACATACATTTGCATAAAACAGCATATTTGTCCACTCCCATGTTGATAAGAGTATTAAATACTTGACAAATCTCCCTTTAAGGTACATTTAGAACAGATAAAAGTGTGTCAATGTCGATTGCCAGCCCGAATTTAAATGCATTCATACCAGCCTTTCCTTTTCTTTCAGGGCGTCCTGCTGTTGAACTACTATCTCAATGAAAGAAAATGTTTTTGTGTGTGAATATTATATTCCAACGATGTCCAACAGGGCATGAATAAGTATTTCATTTTTGTATAAATTCTTAATATACTTTGTTTATAGATTGTTTTTTTTATCTTGTGAATGGATAAAAAAAAAGCATCCTTAATTGAGAAGTCACGGATTGTGGAACTAATGGGATTCATTAGGAAACAAACAAAATGGAAATTACCTGTTGATGCTTTGAGTGTTGAGGTAAGTGTGTCTATTTACCACGAGGCAGCAAATACACATTTTTAGATCACTTAAAATGGCAAAGTTTGGTCTCAATAATTGGAGTGTTGTAACAGATAGGAAGGAAAAAAGAATTGAATGTGGGGGAGATAATAGAAACCCTATAACATTAGCAATTTGACAGATCGATGAGCCCGTTGTTTCAGCCTGGGGAAAGGGCTGAGGAAAGACTCAGGGGGGAGTAAACAGGAACCACTCCAGCCTCTCCATCCTTCGCTCTCCTCATCTTTCCATCTCTCTCTGCCTCTCCTGGTTTCCCTCCCTGGAGACCGGTGGCTAGTATTACAGTTATTGCCTGCAGCTCTTCCTGTGAGGGTCACATTGGGTTGACTGAGAGGACTGGAGGCCGAATGGAAATGAAAGCGGCTCCTCCCGTAGGGCGCGGAGGCTTGTCATTCAACGCAACAACAGGAAAGGCTGCAGCTCTCCTGATTTAGCTGCTAGTGCACATGATCATTATGAAGATAGGTTTGACTGGAGAGGGGTCTTACAGCAAGTGTCATCAGCATATAAACATCATGTCTGCTGACTTACTATGTGCATATTCCCTGTGTTCTGTGTGGCTATCTGTCTTGTATTAAAGGAATACTTCACCCTTAAAATTACCATTTGTATATCAATTACTGCGTGTTACCTTGAATTCTTGAAGAAAACTTTGTTTATCTCACATGCCTCCACGATGAACAGAGAATCTGATAACGGAGTAAATCCTTGATGAGCTGAAGTAAACGGAGGACAGTCCGTTGTGATTGGTCAACTGAACCAAACTCTTCGGACTCCGCTCCAGCTCCGCTCTAACTAGCTTTGTTTGACGGCGTGTCAAACTAACCACTAGGCAGGAATTATGCAAATGTGTTACTTGGTGACATCACCACGTTACAGAAGAAAAGGCGGGACTTCAATCAAGGCGTTTCAGGCAGTTTAGGAGCAGAGTTTCTGTCGGGGAGAGGAACTCCCTTTGACGTGGACTTTGTTTGTTTTTTTATAACTTTGCAGACCTTTTGCATGCACAAAAAACTATATAACACACTAAAGGAAAGGACATAATAGGTCCTCTTTAACAACAGCAAAACTATAGCAAAAAGTTGTGAGAAAGTGCATGTGTTTCCGGAAGTAGTGGGCATACAACTGGATAAACGAGACTTGGATTATACTGCACGAGTTGTGTGAGAGTTTGTTAACAGATTTTTTATATAGTTTAGTTGTCGTTAAACCTGACCTCCATTTACTTCGTTCGCCATGGAGGCATGCGAGAAAAACAAAGTTTTCTTAAAGAAGTCAAGGTAACACGCCGTGAGTAATTGATGCACAAATGGTCATTTTAAGGGTTAAAGTATTCCTTTAAAGTGGTAAATGAGACAAATTTCTGATATAGTTTTTAAAGATGTTAAACCTGACCTCCATTTACTTCAATTCATTAAGGATTTACTTCGTTCACCGTGGAGGCATGTGAGAGAAACAAAAATTTCTTTTTTTCTCCAAGTGCCACATTGTGAAACCTGGCGGAATACAGCAAGATAAAAGTGACATTATCTCACCTAAACTGATAATTATGTTTCAGAGGTATGTTTAAACAAGACTTCTATGATGCTGTATTAGACAAAGACGAAGACCAGATCCGGCAGTGCGGTGAAAAAGTCTGCGGCGAAAAAGTAGAAAAAGAATCAACTTTTGGAAAAACGCAACCAGTCGTCCAGCATGCTAACATTTGCTAATAAGCACAAAGACTGATGGGTATGTCATTATTTTTGCAGGTTATAAACCAAAGTGCTGCACATGTCATGTGGCGCGAATAGACGCACATCTCATCCCAAAGGGTTTGCTGAGATGGACTCCTCCGGGCAACAGGAAACGTGGACAATCAAAAGCGAGCAGGTACAAAACTGTGATGGGTTTGCTAGCCAAGACGAACTTAACCTGGGGTGAGACTCAGTCTGTTGCCAGAGATATGGAACAATGGAGGGAACTTGTTGTTTTCTATTGAGTACGTCACGATCACAAGCTCCTATTCACAAATTGCATTTTACTCAAGTGAAGACTTTATTATTCTATTCTAAAATAAATCTAATAATATTTATTTTTTTCCTGTTTCAACACTTTATTTGTTTGCCTTGCTGTGCACATGTATGTTAGGCATTTAAAACTATATGAATCTCATGAAAATGAAGAGACAAAGAGACTGAAAGTGAGAGGAGAGACGAGAGAGACAGACTCTATGTAATCTTAGTGCCAACAGAGACGTCAAGAAGCTTCCAGATCAATGTGTTGAGCCTGCTGCTGTAAACTGTGATGCTGCAACGCTCCTTCTCCCTCTTCACCTTCTCTTCTCTCCTCCTTGTCGGTGCCTTCACCTTTCTCTGTTTCACCTCTCCTTCATCACTCCTCGCTGTCAGGGGATGGTCAATAAAAAATCCTGCTGGAATCACTAAACAGTCTGAAGATATGATGCTCTGCTTTTGTAGTGCAAATTCCTCAGGAGCAAGCTGCATCGATGTGCTTTGTATTTATTTCCTGATCTGATTAGAGCTGATACAGTAGACATGGCTTCATGACTAGCTAACATCTTCTGTTCTCAATGTGCCCTCTTTCGCTCACTCAAACACACTTGACATACTGTTCGTCTGTCTCCTCCAACATCCGTCTTCACCAGACGGTTCACTTCTTATGTGGTAAACGATAAGATTACAGCTATTAAAAAGCATTGCTGTATATGGAGGAATAAAAGAGAAATGGCAGCATATATTGGAGAAGTAACTACATAAAAATATGTACAGGTTGTCGAAATCAGAAATAATACTGACAACTTCCCTGTTAATGTGTATTACAAGCAGCTAGCATGTTCTGAAAGCTCGCCGGCCCTCTCGGGGACGACTGATTCACTCAAAGCCACGTATAAAAAAGCCCAGAGGAATACAGAAGTACCAGAGCCCTTCATGTCATGTTAGTAAATCATTTGTCACATCATATTATGTGCGTACGACAAACTGTGGCTGCGCGCCGCAGCTGTGGTGATGAGCATCACTGCCCACTGATGACAGCGCTGAATGCATTACTAAGACGCTGGTGCTGAACGCGACTGCGACAATTCAGCATAGAGGATGTAGAGAGGAGAGACTCACATATTTCGCCCTCTTAAGCAGAGCTGTTAGTTTACCTTGAGGAGCAGTAACATAAAAACGCAATGGCATAATAACCAGAACACCACCCTCCTCTGGCCAGTTATCATAAGGATAAATCCTCCTTATCGTCTCTTCCAACAGTCGGCTCGGCTGAGAGGAGCTGCAACAAAATTAGAACATAATCTTCCCGAAGGGGGCGAGGCGTCGAGAAGACTCGATCAATAACGCGGGGGATTCATGCCAGGAGTGGATATCTTCAGATGAAAGAAAGGTGAACTTCTCCAGGCAATTCCATCACAGCGGAGGGTTTTGTTATTGTTGCTGCGGAGCGTCTAATAGAGCTGTTTGGGTGTGCGGCGGACATTAACAGCGTCTCCCACGGGGGACGAGACGGACCGGTGTCGTGACCTTACAGCACAGGAAATCAGCAGAAACGTTATGATTGGATTTCTCATTTTGATTTCGGCTGGATCTTCGGCTTCAACAGAGAAAGTGTTGTTTTTACTCCAACGCACAGCCAAAGTGCACACGACTGACCCAATCCTGTGCCATCTATAGTCACATATATCTTAATACAACTGCAGGCCTTCTTGCTCATGCAAAAAATTGAATAACTGACCTACAACCACCTGCTAATGTCTTGTGATTTATACGTAGGTGTGTGCGTATAAAGTTAGCATCTGTGGCGCGACGCAGGGCGTGCCCGACGTGCTCGCCAGACATCAATACGGCGTCCGTAATGACATCTCTCCGGAGAGCTTTGGCCTCGAGACGCAATGAAGCGTGAAAGAGAGATGAAGCAAGACAAAGACGGAGAGAAGGAGCGAGAGTGCAACGGAGCAGAATATTCGGGGTGTAATTATTCGGTGATGGGTGATAAAATGACACAGGAAGAAACAGAAGTCTAGAAGGTGTTGCATACTAATGTCCGCTACAACCTGCAATCTGCATCTCTTAACAATAGCCAGCTGCAATTAGGAGCCGTTTCACACCTGTACACTGCCGATTAAACACGATGCGCATCAGCAGAACTTCAGAACTACAAAGTCACTGCTGCATCTCTGAAAGAGAGACGTTCACCTCCCGTTCACCCCTCGCTGGGAGGAAGAGAGGCTGCTCATGCTCTGTTGTGACTGTCTAATGCAACAGCAATGAAAAGTCTCTGTCTGAACTCCAGAAATCCACCGTGGTGCAGACAGAATTAGATACTGACTCATGGATTTGACTTGAATAGTTGGAAGACTACACAGCAATAAGGAAGGGGGATAAATAACCCAAGGCTCGAGAATTATTCTACATTTGCAGGAAAACAATAAAGCCGATCTAACGGGATTTTCCAGAGTTTATCTTTGCTCAAGTAAATGTGCTTGATTCCTAAATATAACCCAGCAATGTGAGCAAAGACCGCACCCAAGTTGGGAGTACATGAAAAAAGAACTTCATCATTGTATTGCAAATGAACAAAACATGCAACATAGGCCGAGATATGTGTATATAAAGCATGTGTGCAGCAGCAGAGGATATCCAAATAGCTATATTTTAGAATAAATAGTGTCTTGGTATCGCTGTGTGATGCGTTTGGCATGACGTGACTGCTTTATCATCAAGGCTAAAGGAAAAACATGTACTCGAGTGTTTGTGTACTGCCTAAATATGTCCTGTTCACCATGTCTTGAATGATGAAAGTCCTTCCAGAGAGGAAGCTGCAGTAGCTAACAGCACTGACACTTGACATTTTGAAAGCAGCTTTCATTAATTCTTCCTGTTTACGTCAGTGCAAAAGCTTCTGTTTGCCTATTCGTCAAAAGGCAACAGCAGCTTTATTTCTGTATTTACAGCCCCACAGAGATACAATTAAAAGGAATTTTTCGTGTTTTTCTGTGAACACAGATGTAGTGAGGCTATATGTACTGTACATGAGGGTCTCTCTCGTGATGAGCAACCTTGGAATATCGTCTCTGGCTCATCCACTAGCTAGCAGAAACCCAGCCGGGAAGGAAGGTGAGAGAGAAGTGAAAGTTTTAGTGCTTTGCTCGGAAGGTGGGGATTAATTAATTGAAGGTAATTAAGGACGTGGCTGTCTCTCCGGGGATCAGTAGAGGCCTTCTCACCCATCAATCAGCAGCTATCAGCCCCGGTCCTAAACCGGCAGACTGGCGGTACAGTGTGGATAGACATCACTTCTTAAGCACTGATCATTCATCACTCTGCTGAGATGTGATAAAGTCAAAGAAAGTTTCAAAGCTCTGCTGATGAGATACTGTCAGGTAAAAACTAAATTGAGGCACAAGCTGTCGCGGGCATCGGATGAAGCAGTGAAGACGAAGACGTTGATGCTGCGGTGAAGAAAGCAGCCTGAAGCGATATCCCACTCAAAGCAGACACTTATTTCAGACATTACAAGGACAACACGAGGCCTATTTCCTGACAAAAAATATCGTCTGTTCATTAGAAAATGCTTTGGAACTGAGTTAGATTCATCAGTATTATCAAACTTCTTTCATTATTGATTAATGGGCAGATAGTTTTCTCAATTAATCAGTTAATGGTTTGGTCTATAAAACAGCAGAAAATTGTGGAAAATGTCTCCCCAAGACACAATTTGACATCTTTTAAAGAGGACCTATTATGCTTTTGTGCTTTTTCCCTTTCCTTTAGTGTGTTATATAGTTATTTATGCATGTTAAAGGTCTGAAAAGTTACAAAGCCCAAAGTCCACACCAAATGGAGTTACTCTCCCCCACAGAAACACTGATCTGAATCACTGAATGTCTTGATTGAAGTCCCGCCTTTTCTTCCGTAACGTGGTGATGTCACCAAGTAACACATTTGCATAATACCTGCGTAGCGGCTAGTTTGGCAAACAAAGCTAGTTAGAGCGGAGCTGGAGCTGAAGTTCAGGAAATTGCATCACTTTACTGTAACGCAGCCTTTAAAACGGGGAAAACACTAATGCCATCTTATGATATCCAAAATCTAAGATGATATCTAGGCTTGTATCATGATATTGATATATTGCCCAGCACTACAGCCAACAGACCAAAACCCAAAGATATTCAATTTACAATGATATAAAACAGAGAAAAGCATCTGAAACCTGGAACATTTTGTCATTTATGCTTGAAAAATCAATGACTAACCTGTTATGTAAATGCTTGCTTATGATTAATTTCTATTAATCGCCTTCAGCTCTAAGCTTCTTTACGTCCTCTTTTCATCAGCAGCCAATAAGATGGCTTCCCCCTCTCTTACGCGGATGTTACGCAGAGTCAAAACGCCAACGTTTGCTCTGAAAAGACAAACGCTGTGCCGTCAGAGTAAAGTGAAATACAGCCATTTGGGATGGATGGGAGATTATCTGAGTCCGACGGCCCGCTGTCATGGGAGACTTAGCTCCGACTGTGGTAGACTAATCTCCCCGTGCTCGCAGTGCTACAGACGGCGCTGGATATATTGTGCTTCTGTCCTGCATCGGTATGCCGTGAAGCACTGCGGGGGATACATGTAAGGGATTAGCTCGAGTTAAAAATGTAATACAAGGCTGGTGCAGCGAGAGGAAATCACCTCTCTGTCTGGTCTTTGTCTGCTCTGTATTACAGCTGTGGGGGGTCAATAGTTCAGAGGAAGAGCAGGCAGCGGAGGAATAGTTAACCTGCGTGTGCCTCATGTCTTCTCACTACCTCATGGCAAGATAATGGTCTGATATTGTTATCCATTATGTCTCCACAGAGAGTACGAATGTGGGGTAAATGGATATAAATCTACTAACCTTGGCCTTGCCGGTGCTCTGCAGAATGTGCACCAGTGCGCACGCCATCTCCTCCTTGTTCTTGACGCTAATCCCGGGCTCGAGCACCGAGCACAGCAGCATGTAGTTGTTGGTGGTGTACTCTGCAAACTCCTTGTACATCTCCATGGGAAGGATGTTCATACTCTGATAGCGCGCCTTGATCCTAATCATAGGCCCGGATGTCTTGCCCTTCGGGGGGTTGGGCGTGCTGACCGGATACCACTTCTCCATGAACTGCCGTCCGGTAACCGCCGCCACGGGGATATTGACGAGTCCAATGTAATTGTTTTTGTCTTTCTTCTTCTTCTTGTCTGTGTCTTTGTAGAGGTGAGCTGTGATGCTCTTGACGGCGGGCAGGTTGTTGAACTCAAAGTGCTCTCCCCAAAACACGTTGTCGGTCTTGAGTTTGCAGGTGGTGCGGGCGTAGAGCGAGTCATCGAGACAAAGCTCGCAGAAGTATTTCTTTTTGGCCGGCAGGTCCTTGGCCTCGATGATCCACAGCCTCAGCAGGTTCTCCACTCGGCGACTGTTGTCCTGGAGAAGATGAGAGGACGTGGTTTAGGGAGGAAGAACAACAACATCACCACTGGAAACTTTAGAAGAAAAAAATATAAGGGCTGTCAATCGATTCAAATAGTTAATCGTGATTAATCACAATTAATCCCACCTTTTCTATCTGTTCAAAATTAACCTTAAAGGGAGATTTATCAAGTATTTAATCCTCTTATCAACATGGGAGTGGGCAAACATGCTGCTTTATGTAAATGTATGTATATATTTATTATTGTAAATCAATTAACAACACAAAACAATGACAGATATTGTCCAGAAACCCTCACAGGTTCTGCATTTAGCATAAAACAATATGCTCAGATCATAACATGGCAAACTGCAGCCCAACAGGCAACAACAGCTGTCAGTGTGTCAGTGTGCTGACTTGACTATGACTTCTCCCAAACTGCATGTGATTATCATAAAGTGGGCATGTCTGTAAAGGGGAGACTCGTGGGTACCCATAGAACCCATTTACATTCACATATCTGGAGGTCAGAGGTCAAGGGACCCCTTTGAAGATGGACATGACAGCTTTTCCTCGCCAAAATTTAGCGTAAGTTTGGAGCGTTATTTACGCTCCGTCACGACAAGCTAGTATGACATGGTTGGTACCGAACGGATTCATCAGGTTTTATAGTTTCATATGATACCAGTATGATACCGTACTTTGAAACTGAGCCCGCTACAACCTAAAAACAAGTTGCGTTAAATAAATTAGTGGCGTTAAAACGAATTTGCGTTAACGCGTTCTTATCGCGTTACCTTTGACAGCTCTAAAACTAATCTAGTTAATCAACAACCTAAATAAATCTGCAGATACAAACTGATGAGATTTAAAACGAGAATCGGCCTCAAATCCTGATTTTGAAGTTTTTTCCATTTTTAAATGACAAAAACATATCGGAGAGTACTTCAATCATTTCACGGTGACAATTTAAAACCCTTTCTCTCCTGCGTTTGCAGTCTTTTAAAGAGCTAAGAAATCTCACTCCTACATTAATTCACAGAGTGCTGCTAACCCATTCTTATGTCATCAATTGATTTTGCCAAGAGCGGGGCATATTTTTGGCCCATTATTCAGATTGCCTTGAAAACTACCTCTGAAGATGAAGAGAGGAAAAGAGGAGCTAATAATTACATTATTAGAGAGAAATACCAGAGCCTCTCGTCATCAGAAAGACAGCACAGGATGTTTGAAATACCCGGAGCTATGATGAAGAAAGCTCAACGCTATCTGGATGCTTTTCAGACGTTACGACATATGACAAAAACATTCTGCCGTGTAATGAAATTTCATCCCAATATAATGTGTTTCTGAACTCTGAAAAACATGTCATGTTATCTTTAACGGTGTCTGTGGTTCATTGAAGTGTATCTGCATCAAGTGGGAACAAAAAGTCGAGGCGTTGGAAGATGGATGTACTGTATGGGTAAATAGGATCATTAAGGGCCGTACTGTACTACTGACTCCTGTACTGCATGTGTAACATCTATATCTTCACTTTTCTTTTGCAGCGTGATGCCTTATTGTTCCTCTGCTCAGCATCATTCCTGCAGAGCTAGATTTCAGTCTCGGTGTCCCCACGTGATCAGTGTTAAATAACGCTTTGTCAGCAGTGTTATCAATTTTCCAAATTTGCTTCGGTTGACAGCAAAATGACTCCCTACTGTAAATCGAGGTGCTCCATACTGTCAATTAGACATTAAACTTTGTGTTATGTCACACGGAAATGTATTTACAATCAAACAGCAGCCTGCAAAGATGATACCTTTGTAAATGGCCTATTATCATAATTACCCATAATTATCCTCTTATACACCAGCTGAATCGTGCAGGTTTAGCCACCTAATTTCATTTACATCTGTGGCAGGTAGGTATTTAAAATCACTGAGTATTATTTCACTTCCGTTTTTATTCCATATTTTTAATATATGAGCACCTCCTTCCTCCTCCTCCTCCCAGAAAAGAGACTTTAGGGCGAGGTCATGGTAACAAATATTGACCTGTAAACCACAAAGTCTAACAGGTTGAGTCTCGCTTGTGTCTTTGTGAGTTTTTATCCTCTGTTGACCAACATGTACTCTGTTCATTGTAGATCATTACAGATTAAGATTTAAGCAAAGGAGGAAAATATGTTTTCAGAAAACAAAATGAATGATTTCTTTTATTTATCTTGATGCCTTTGCTTGTCCTCCGTGTGCCGGATAAATGGTCTCGGTATAAGGTTGGTCTCGGTTTGTTCACAGTGACGACGTTTACATGCATACCAATATTCCAGTATTAATCCGAATATGACAGTATTCTGAATTTGATACGAATCATGTCAACAGCATATTCCGTTTGGATATTCTGAATTAGGCCTTATTCCGAATGGAGTATTTTCCGATCAAGACATATATATGATATGCTGATATTATTCAGGTTTTAGGAGCATTCTTTGTATGACAGCCTCCTCATTGGCATAATACGGCAGAAATACATAAAGAAATAAAGAATACAGAAATAAATAGGTTTGAGGAGATAAATAAAGGGTGAAATGCTAAGGGAAAATCATGCATAAATAAATAAATAAATGGTTAAACACATAAATACAGTAAAAACATACATTTAAATATAAATATAAAATAAATAAAAATATATGCAAAAATAAAAAATAAATGCAAAATACACACACACATATATATATATATATATATATAAATAAATACATTAATAAATAAAAGTGGAAATTAAACAAAAGAGTATATAAATAAGGGAATTAATACAAATGTAAATAAATAAACAAATTAAAACAGAAATATCAAATTTTATAAATAAATTAATGACATCATTTATTTTTAATATTATTTGTGTCTACTTTTAATGGCTAATTTATTTATTTATCAAGTCATTCATTTATTTATTCATTTATTTTTTATTTTGGCAGGTTTTGTCCTCAATATATTTGGACATGTATAGAGCACATTCGGAAAATATGCGTCTCAACTGAGGTTTTTAAGGCAGTTTGCGACACCCGGCCTATTGCAAGTTTTCGGCCAGCTCTGTGCGTTGTACACAAACCAACTAGCCGATAGTTTGATAGAAAACACACCTACTTTCAAACATGATGAAAGACTTGGATATCTACACGCAAATATCACGCCAACCTTTTCAAGAAGGTGGTTGAAGGAAAGAAAGAGGGAGGCTTTGTTCGCCACCAGGTACGTTAATCAGAGTATGCACAGGAAAATTAGTGGAATATTAATTTTCATTAGCCATGTAAACAGCTTAGTAGATGTTGTGCATGTAAATGTGGTCATTGATGTGTCACCTTAATCATGGGTCTAGTCTGTGAGTAGTAGAACTAGCAGTTAAAGTGTAAAATCAGTTTAATCTATTTAATAAAACTCCAGAGACTTCCTTATCTAGTTCCAAAGAATTCTGGTATCTGACTCCAGTTTCTATGTTTGCCAAAAAAAACACATTGCACTGCGTCTAATCTCTCAAAATCACTCGGATAATTAAAAAACGCAGAGCAAAGACAGAGAGACAGAAATAACAACGCCTTGCCAAAAAGAACCGAGGAGAAGGAGGACTCCACCGTTATAAGGGAACTTTTTTCCAAAGTTGTAATTAGAGAGTAATTGACTAAATAATGACAGATGAAGGAGCGCTGAAGAAGCTATGAGACGAGGACTATTTTCTCGGCGTGACGCGTTTGCCGCTCTCCGTCTCCCGCCACAGCTGTGTTTATCGAGATTACAGATGGTGTCGATGCTCAGGAGGAGAGCTCTTTGGTGTTCCTCGCTGTGTCCTCTGCTCTTTGAGGTGTACAGAGCATAAAGGGCACAGCTGGATGTGAACATACCGGATTGTTTGTTGTGCGAGTTACGACACCAGTATCAACACCACATAGCTCAGCGTCTTTATAATAATCAATGTTGCAAAGTGTGGTTTGGAATTGGGACACAAACTTATTAGTGTTGATTGCTGCAAAGAGTCTCGTCCCTCCCACCGCGTGTTTACCTTGTTGGGTTGCACCGCTCTCCTCAGATTCTCCATCCACTTGTCTCTCTCGGCTGATGAACGGCAGGAAAAACATTTGCTTCCTGTGGAGGTCGTGACCTGCCGGCGCCACACACAGAGAGAGAGAGAGAGAGAGAGAGAAGGAAAATAATGATCAAACGTCATGCATAACAACGCCAAGAGAATAAGTGGAACAGAACGGTTTGCTAAACTTAGTTCTAAAACAGCACTTTGTCTCTGACGGGAGAGAAGCTTATCAACAATACAACACACAGATATGAGGAGACTGAGGATGACTTGGCAGAGTTGAGGAGTGACTGAATGGTGTGAATGGACGGAGGAGAGAGATGGCTGCTCGGCAGGATGACTGGATAATTAAAAAATGCACAGTGGGAGGGAGAGAGAGAGCAGAAAAGATGGAGAAAATAGAAACCGAATGATGTAATGAGCAGGATAATAAAGATTAGAGGAGATTTCTGGTCTCTACGGTAGACAGTGTAGGATTGAAAGTATTCAGTAATTTCCCCTCACCCTGAGGCTCTCCAGCTACAGCTGCATGTATGTTTGTGCACACATGAATCTTACAGTAATTAGAGGCAATTTGTTGGAAACTACTCCGGTCCGCCGATGATCGTGACGATACACCAGTTTTCACGCAGCCAGGGACTGAAACAAATTATCGCTGTGCTTCCATTTATTTTCTACAACCAGAGAAATGTAACCACTGTCACTTGCTTCTGTGTTCTTTTTAATATCTGTATCTGAACTTTTGGTTATAATTGGCCATCCGCAGCTAATCAGGAACTGGAGTTGCAACAGAGATGTGAAGAGAGGAGCCGCTGGATCCACAAGTATTGTTCCTAGCTGGTTTTTAATGATTGTAATGGGCATTTCCTTTTTTATTATTTTCTGACAGTTTTTATACTACATGACTAATCAAGAAAATAATTACTATCAAAAAATAATGAAAATAATTGGTAGTTGCAGCCCGTTGCTATGGAGAAAAAGCCAGCCAAAGACGCAAATCACAATTATGGCGAACTCAAAGTGGTTTGTTGTTGTAACTGGAAACAGAAAACAGCGTCGTAGCTGATTAAAACTGCTGAGTGTTTATCAGGCGTCTACAGAGCACATTTTTTATACTTCTGCTGGGCATTTGCAGCCAACTCATCCCAACTCGTCACATACTGTACTGACACTGGGTAGCCCAGCACATCAAACTATGACACTTCACTACGGCCGCAGTCAACACATGGTTAACGTTGTGAATGCAACCTAAAATACTTGTTTAGGTGTCGGAAACCAAACCACTTCCACCTCTTCCTAACTGGACACGATGCAAAAGAGCAAACAAGCAAACATCAGATTGTTTCAGCTTTTCCAAACCAATGTCCTCTCGTTCTCGGCTCGTTCTCGGCTCTATTCATGCAAAGTTTCGTGTACCTCCAACCTATTTTTATGGGTCAAAATCAATGCTAACAGGAACTGACAGTTGATCAATGTCACGTAGCATATGCTCCATTTGCTGGACTTCGCTCACTCACTGTATGTTAGGAAGAGGTGTTAGCTGGTTCAGGAAATAACATCATGGTTTGGCTTAAAATGACTACACTTGTAAAGTGAAACTTAACGTTGTGAACTCAAAGACAAATAATACGTTGTTGGTTTCACATGGGACACCAACAGCAGTCTCCTGGTTGCAAGTCTTGTGTTTGTTGCCTATTTATACATCCAGCAGACCAACATTAGCATTCATTTGGGGATGTGTTTCTGGCCACTCGATTAATGTAAGCCCAATTTTGTCCACTAGCTAGTCGCTAACTTTGTCTGCTGTTTAGTGCTGCACTTGTAGCGTACAGTGGGTTTATCAGAGCTCTGAAAACAGATTCCTGCTGCAGCTGGTAACGAGGTTGATGAGAGAAAACAATGAGCATAAAGTCGCTCTATTGCTCTGTGGAGCTGAGGGGAACTGCAGCGTTGCAGCAGTGATAATCCTCTGTGGGTTCATCACTATGAGCGATCCCTTACACATTACACATAGTCTTTTGACCCATGGTAATTATAAAGGTAATATTAGTGCAGCTTTAAGCATGCTTTTTAAATGTTTCTTACAAAAGCACATCCTGAGTGCAGCTTGAACTTTTTGACTTTTGCTCAAAGAACGAGAATTTTCTTATGTAGTTGCTTATTTTTTTTTATACGGATGATTTGGAAGTGCTCCAAATGCCACTCACTAAATATTGTTGATGCAGAAAATGAACAAGACTTTTAGTTACAGAGTCTCGGATGCCCGAAATAAACTCGTTGGCTGCCTGAAAATAACCAGATCTATGGCTGTGCATAGATGATTTAATGAAGCTGGACCAGTAGTGGGAATGTTATGTATTGTATTATGCGTATTTGTGTGTGTGTGTGTGTGTGTGTGCCTCCTCACCTCAAAGCAGTAGTCTTGCCCGAGGATGCTGCTGTGAACAGGCTTGATGACAACCTCGTCCTCCATACTTAGGTCCAGGGCTTCCACAGCGCTGCTGGGGCTGAGCAATGACTCATGGGAGCGAGACTCCTTCAGCCTTGGCATCAGATGAGATCTAAGAGTGACAGAGGAGAGAGAGAAGAGAACTGAGTCACCCTGCAGAGTCTGAGTAGAGGAAGTGAGAGAGCGGGAGCATATGTACAGCGCGTATTAGCGAGCGTTCATGGTGAGTGTGAAGGAAGAGAGTGAGAGGATGACGAAGAGAAGATGCTCCACTTGCCTCAAAGTCGGCGAGTCCTCGGCATGACAAGCTCGCACGCTATACCAACACATGTTCATGCACACACTTCTGAGCTCGCTTGCTAACGGATGCTTTGCGACTTCTCATTTACAACTCGAAACGTCAATGCATGAAAGATCTGAGTCCAGCTGCGCTACAGACCGACGCAGTTGAACCACTATAAATAGGAAGCAATTCATATCATTGATTATCGTTAATGGTCAGGCTTTGGCCGTTTCCGTGATGTGATAATGCTTCACGGAGCCGCTTTCTATCTGTTTTGGTGGAGCTTCATTTAACAAACACACATCACACAAACTCCCAAACCCTGTCGACTCTTCTCCATCGCACTGTGACGGGAGCTCAGACTGCACTTTAGATAGTGTTCAATATTCTGACAGACACAACCCTGAAGCCCTATTCTCGGCCATTTTCTAGCCAGAGAAGATTAGGAGACAGAGTAAAGAGCTTCCCACTGTTTGATGTCGCCCTACTTTCTGTGTTTTTAGAAGAGTTAGTGAACGGCTGTCACCAGGAGGGAGCAAATATGTGTCTTCATGCAGTGCATATTTGCCTTTGACCGTATATGATCCACATTATTGAGATAACATTTAGCTCCTCTAACATTCAATAATAACCAGAAAATGTATGTTCAAAATGTACCTTAGAGGGAGATTTGTCAAGTATTTAATCCTCTTATCAACATGGGAGTGGACAAATATGCTGCTTAATGCAAATGTATGTATATATTTATTATTGTAAATCAATGAACAACACAAAACAATGACAGATGTTGTCCAGAAACCCTCACAGGTACTGCATTTAGCATAAAACAATATGCTCAAACTGCATGTGATTATCATAAAGTGGGCATGTCTGTAAAGGGGAGACTCGTGGGTACCCATAGAACCCATTTACATTCACATATCTGGAGGTCAGAGGTCAAGGGAACCCTTTGAAAATGGCCATGCCAGCTTCCCGACAAGCTAGTATGACCAATGGATTCCTTCGTTTTCTAGTTTCATATGAAGTGAGTATCTTCACTTTAGTTTTTGTCTATTGCATAGATTTAATTTTTTTTTTTTTCACCTTACTTAAAGCAAACAATGACCACTTAGAGTAACATATAATCACATTGTAATGAATTATAACTGTGCATTATAAAAAGATTAGAATCTATTACAAATATGTTATGATTATTGTTATAAAGCATCATAATAGTAAGTAATAGTTGTCTTTAGTCACATATACAGCCCTTGGTGTTCGTGTTTTTCTATTAAGCATCAACCTCACACCTCGGTCCAGTCAGCCTCTCACTGATAAGAGGATGAAGAGCTAAATATGCTAGCGAGGGCCGCGAGCAGCGACAGACGAGCTACGCAAACATTAGCCTCTGACACCGGCAGGACGAGGAAGACCGAGGGTCAACTGCTCGTGTAATGAGCGAGGACATTCTGTTAACAGTGCCCTCTATGGACGGCTTACACACTAATCCCATGTATGTGAGTACGCCTGTGTGTGTGTGTGTGTGTGTGTGTGTGTGTGTGTGTGTGTGTGTGTGTACTGTACATCTCTACAAAAAAAGAGCATTCCAGGGAAAATGCAGCCGTCGTAATGACAGATTAAGAACCGCATGCAGCCTTTTGTAGTCAGACAGCTTTGTTGTCCAAATCCACTGTCCAATGTGAAGTGGATAATCATCTGGACTCTCTCTCCTTTTTATCTCTCTCTCTCTCTCTCTCACACTCACACACACACACACATAGAGACACATTTCATCGCCTGAAATAAAATAAAAATACGTGCACAAACGGATCAAGGATAGCTTTGCATATAAGAATCTAGATTTAGGAGCTGCTAGCCTTTTTTCCAAAGCACAGCTGCAGAGGAAGTGTGTTTTGCACCTAGCTCTGCTTTGTGATTGGCTGCCTGGGTACCGGGCAGAACAGAGAGCGAGTCAAGTGAGCGGAGAGGAGGGAGAAACAGGGGTTTTCTGGTGAGATATGCTGTTAAGAGACAGGAAGGGATGGAAACTTGTGTCCACGGTCCCAAAACCTGCATGATGATGACTCACAAGGAGACTGAAAAAAAAAACCTGCTAATGCTACAGACACTGTCACACATTTTAACCAACTGGTAACATGCACATTTCTAATATTTAGACAAATGCAAGGATTCTTCCTGTGAAAACGTAGCCCGCCGAAAGCAAGATCCTCTGGAGAAATATTCTGCATGCTGTGAAGAGACATTGTCGCAGAGAGCATCTTCAAAAAAGGAATATATTTGATTCTGCTATTATGGTTTTTCTTTTTCTCTCAGCATATCATATTAGCACATTAGTGTCAGTGGAAATGGTGGGAGACTGTGAAAGTATGAATTGATGAATAATAATGCTGCCTGTCATCTGTATGGCGCTGTATTAAATTGTACTGTAACGTGTAATTTACAGCCTATTGTGGGCCACTTTGTAATAATGACAATGAGACACTGTCTGGCGTGTGAAGTCTGCTCATAACTTGGATATCACACAGTTTTTTTGACACACTGTTCAGCCTATGCAAATAACAGCTGGTATTAAACGCAGGGCCCGCTGTCCTCGTCTCTACTCTTTGGTTCCCTTCCCCCAACATCGTCTATTCTCGGCAAACGTCCTTCTTTTGTCCTTGATAATCCTCCATTACTCTGCCTCCATTTCTCTCAGTGTTTACCTGAGGTGGGTGGGCGGGCGGGGGGGGGTATAGTTTATGTTCGGAGGACTCTCTGGTACACATCTTCCCATATTCTTTCATTGTTCTGTTTATCTCTCTGGCTGTGTTTATCTGCCTTCCCCTCTCTTGGCCACCAATCAATGTTTCCCTCTTGGTCTTCTGGGTGTCATTCAGGGCCACCTAAATATTTCAGATACTATCCAGTGTCTCCTACACACAGACAGAATTATATAAAGCCCTGTAGTAAAATACATAATTGAAAAGGTCAAGCAATAAAGAACAGCCTTCGTAAAGACATGGTTGGAATTACAGGAGATGTTGCACAGAGCTCTGTTCATACTGGATCTATAACACCTTCATAATACCATGCTTGTATGAGAGTGCATACACCCAAAGAGACACACAGGTTTCTATTGCTATATGAAGTATGTGATGCACACATGTGACTTGACAGGATTACATAATTAATGGAGCACCAGTGGCTCATCATCATGAGATCATACCATCTCATTGCCCATCTAAATGGCATGTGTATTTTTTTTAATGAATGAATTTGTCTCTTTTGATCCACGTGTTGATCCCTGTGGTTTTATAAGCAGGTGCTATAGTGTGTGACATGAATCAAAGCCCCCCCGTCTAGACTCAAACCGAGGACGTTGCAAGAAACAGAGCACGGCAGCACAGCACGGAAGCTTTGTCTACAGCAGAGGAAGCAGATCAGGCAGCGCAACATCAGCATTAAAACTATCTGTTTCTGTCTGTCTGTTTTCTTGCTTGATACTTCAACTTTTCCACTTCAGCCAAGTCTAGAAACTTTTCTGTAGAAATATTTATAATCTCCCTCAGGTTTTTAAGTCTGAAATGAGAAGAGATGTTCTCAGTCTGGGAGTGTTTTCCTCTTACATCTTTAACCCTTTCACAGTGTGTTTTCACTTCATGAAAGTTAATTATAACCTTTTTGGTCGCCTAAAAATGTCTTATTCAGCGTTCGGTTGTACTTAGCTCCGCCCTCTCGTGTCACTTCTGGTTGCAAAAAGTTAAGATGCTGACAGCCGAGATGGCGACGACCAAAAACCAAGAAGGCGACAGCCTAAATGACAAACTTGAGGTTTCAAAACGGCAGTCCACGAACCAATGGGTGACGTCACGGTGACTACGTCCACTTCTTATATAAAGTCAATGACAACAGAGGAAGCAGAAGCAGGTACCACAACATCAGTACTAAAACTATCTGTTCCTGTCTGCCTTTTCTTGCTTGATATGTTAACTTTTCCACCTCAGTAGAGTGTTAACACTTTTCTGTGGAAATATTTAAAATTTCTGGCACATTTATGCACAAGTTGGTCGGTAACTTTAAGTCCGAAATGAGAAGACTTGCTGCCACATCCGTCGGTTAGGCTTAGATCTGTATCATCTGAACACCAGGTTAACTGGCGATGTAGATGTACATTCACTATTCAGGAATTTATGCCACTGCATGTCTGCATCAGGCCAAATCCTATCAGCACAGTCTGAGATCTGGATGCACTGTGCCCCTGATAAGGTTCAATAGAAACTGAGTTAGGAGTACGTACAGCGGAGTACAGAGCACAGTAATGGATTCAGAGTGTGTCTCGGCTGCACCCGGCGCGCTTTGTCTCTGCATCCTGTAAAAAGGGTTCATCTGATAGCCTGTCTGGGATCTGATATAGACTGAAACCTCGGGCCCATATAGGCGTCAGAGCACTTAGACTTCTAACACACTGACTTGCTGGCTAGCTGACTGTACCATACATCAGACTGTGTTTGTACCGATAGCTCAGGATAGGCTGAATTAATGTACTGCAACTCCAAATAACAGCGCTTTGAAAGTCCTGCTAGGTTCCTACAACTGTAGGCATTATTTCACTACAATGACAACAACCGAGAGTGCATGTGAAGTGATGTTAATCTTCACATATAATATCCTCTTTATGTTGTTGTTGTTTCCACTCACGTTACCGTAATTACCAACATGCAAAATGACCCTAATGGCCAAAGCTTAAGCTTCTGACATAACCTAAAACAACAACCCTTTTCTCCGGAGATGTCTCCAGTTAATGCTGCCGTTAAGCAGCCTGATGTGAAGTCTTCTCGCTAACAGTGTTTTCGGTGGTTACCGCCTGCACAGTGTGTTTACGCAGCATTCTGCTTTGCTGTTAGACCAGCATTTACAACAATCAATACGCTTTCCACCTGCAGACTGGCTCAGCAATTACTTGTTAATAATGCTCTCTAGCAAACAAACACATGAGAGCTGTGTGCAAGTAGGCGTGCATATCAACAAGTAGAGCCAGGCAAAGACACACCGGCTGAATAATTATTGCACTAACAAGTTTTTGACGACATTCAGCGCTTGTTGCTGTGGAGTAGGGGTGTAGGAAGATATCGATAGTATCGCGATATTGTGTTTTGTGATACTTTATCAATAACACTATTAAACATGCAAAGATTTGTGCAGACGGTGGCTTAGATTGCACAAAGTTCTACGATGTTAACGTTTTTTACTCATATTTTATGCATACGGCACTGTGTTCTAGGGCTGCAACTAATGCTAACTTTCATTGTCAATTAATCTGTTGATTATTATCTTGTTTAATCAATTAGTTGTTTGATCTGTAAAATGTCAGAAAATGGTGAAAAATGTCGATCAGTGTTTCTCAAAGCCCAAGATGACATCCTCAAATGTCTTGTTTTGTCCAAAACTCAAAGATATTCAGTTTACTGTCATAGAGGAGGAAAGAAACCAGAAAATATTCACATTAAAGAAACTGCAATCAGAGAATTTTGCCCTTTTTTTCTTAAAAAAATGACTCAAACCAGTTAATTGATCATCAGGCTAGTTGGAGATTAATTTAATAGTTGACAAGTAACTGATTAATCGTTGCAGCTCTAGTGTGTTCTTTATACCCTGACGGTTTTCCTTAAAGGAACGGTGTGTAACAATTAGGGGGATCTATTGGCAGAAATGGAATATAATATTAAAAAGTATATTTTCTTTAGTGTATAATCACCTGATAATAAGAATCGTTGTGTTTTCGTTACCTTAGAATGAGCCGTTTATATCTACATAGAGAGTCCGCCATGTTGCTCCGCCAGAACGGACAAACCAAACATAACGATAACGTTACTCACTCCTGTTGCCGCCGCTCTCTCTCTCTAGCTTCACCACTCACTTCCCACGTACACACACACACACACACTCTACGCACTGGTTCTGCTCCAAATGACCTACAACTGGCTCATTCTTGTTTTCGCGTTGGCCACCGTAGCACGCTTGGCACACCGGAGAGGCTTCAGTTGGTTGCAATCTGAAACCTCACCGCTAGATACGGCCAGATCCTACATACTGGACCTTTAAATTAGATTCTTGTATCATAATACTTATCGTATCGTGATACTTTCTACAAAAATATTAAATAAATAATACGTATACAGACACAAAGTAGAAGTGATAATGCTCGGCAACCTGCAGACGTGACACAAGATGAAACGGTTTGATAAGAGCTGCAGCACAGTGGTTAGACAAGTGCTTTGTAATCGTGTACTTAAGATGAGGTTGCAATACACTGTAAGAGTTTTCATCACATTTCTCTCCCTGTAGAGTCTCATCAACTGCTCCTCACAGCTGGCTTGGCTTGTAGATGAGGCTCAAACCAAAACGCTGTAGCCGGCCAGCAACACCAACCACTCTGCAAGCACCTGGGCCCCGGATTCAAACTTCAAAGCGGAGAACATCACAGTCAGAGACCAAACATGAACTGCGTGCACGCACGCAATCCTGTCCAACCTTGGTTATGAAACGCACACACTGCAGAGACAGGCAACCGGACAAATAAGCCGTTATTCATGCCTCGAGCCTCACACAATAAAGTGTCCATTATTCCCAGTGCTTTGGCGCTGAGTCAGTGGAAAGGACCACAGGCTGTGATGAAGCTACGCGTCTGTCACACTGCAGAACACTCTGTCACGGGTCGGATCGCTCATTTGATCCAAACAGATGTGGTAAGTGTTTCTCAGAGCTTGGTGGGAATAATGAGGCACCATCAGTCCAGAAAAGAAGTTGAAATCTCACCACAGTCAGTGTCAGAATTCTTTTGCTGATTCATGTCTCTATTCTGCATGTTTTTCAGCAACACAATGGCATTTTGAGAAAATGTATGTTTTTGTGCATCCACCTGCCATCTGTCGATCTGCACTGGAGTGAACAGTTGCGTGATGGGTAGCAGGAGAATATAGACAACCAAACAAAAGTCTGGCCCACAGCGAGAGGCCGAAAGAAGAGGAGTCAAGAGAAAGAGACGAGGGGGATCCTGTCAGATGCTGCTGGTGCAGAACGGCGAATGTGTGAGCTGAACCACGGACATGTGGCTACGGGCTTTGGAGCCCGAAACACCAATCAGGGAGGCTAGAGGATCCAGTCAACAGAACATAAGAGCAAACCTCATTCACTGTCGAAGTCCGACAGAGAAAGAATGATCTCTGGGGACGAAGACAGAGGTTGGAGATGCAGCAGCCCCCCCTCTATAAATCCCTTTGCCAATAACCCCCGAGAGGAACATTTCTACAAATCTCATTTAGACACTCTGAATCAAAAACCCCCCGTTCTGCTCATCGATCCGTGACCTCCGTGAGT
This sequence comes from Sebastolobus alascanus, assembly GCA_916701645.2. NCBI lineage: Eukaryota > Metazoa > Chordata > Actinopteri > Perciformes > Sebastidae > Sebastolobus > Sebastolobus alascanus. The sequence goes on along the minus strand of CAKAOJ020000160.1, from coordinate 1,392,408 downwards.
CCTGATTGGCTGCGCCGTACGGCCGTGAAAGCGATAACAATGACAGCGGAAGGGAAAACACAAAAAAAAAAAGTGCATTTAAACAGATGGGTAGCATAGATGAGTGGGCACAGTCAAGTCCACGTTGGTCCATATCCGGTGCATTAGCGCTTTTGCGGCACCTGTGCTGGCTGACAGCGGCGGCTCTTTAGGCTCTTACAGTGCCAGAGGTCTAATGCACACAAGACAAAGGAGAGATTATGCTGGGAAGAAGGAAGAGGGAGACACCGCCCCGGGCATCGCTGCACCAAACAAGAGGGGATAAAAAGGGACGCTACGGTATGGTGTGACCACTTTTGTGAAGTAAAATAAGAAGCGGTTAGAGCTATAGATGGGAGCACACATTAGCCACAAGTATAGAAGCACAAAGACGACCTTTGATTTAAAGGGAGGAAGGAAGCTTTTAAAGGAATGAGACACATGCAAACACACGCACACCTCTTTTCACCAAACACACACAGGAAAGGAGGCAGTTAGCTTTAGCGTTTAGTATCTCCTAAATGATCGGCTCCTCTAGGAGTGTGTTTCAGGAGTCTGAGGGGATTCCTGACTCAGAGCACTGGCAGACACACTACATCGTGGGAACGGCTGGCTGGTAACTGGGATCAGGTGGTTGGAGAACAACTGTTGGGAGAGCTAACGCATTACAGTGCGAGCGTAGAGAGTCCCCGCTAGGCTGGGAGGTAATGCAGTGCAACATCTGCTAGGACGCTCACTGCAGGAGGCCAACACGGAGGAGAGCGGAGGAGAGCGGAGGAGAGCGGAGGAGAGCGGAGGAGCTGCTCTGGAGCGGGGCCGGCTGGAGTTCGGCGCTGAGGTCATGTGCTGAGTGAAAGAGAACAGAACAGCTGGCCGTGAACACAACCACTGGACAGAGGAGATCACACTAGCAGCTGCAGCACACAGCATGCCGATTACCTGTGATGATCTGTGAGGACTTTTTCTAACATTTGTGGTGATTTCATGAGAGTATTAATTTGTGCGAAGCTCTGCAGGCCACGGTGCCTAAATACACGGTCTTACCACGGGGCCTCACGATACACTGTTCAGGTCCTGCACAATCACTCATTAATATCGCCGATGAGAGCGAGTCATCTACCAGTCATTTCGTTAGAAGGTCGGAGTGAACTGTGTTTACTAATGCACGATGATAAGCACCGACAAAACCATGTTCATCACGCTAACTGAGTGCCAAATGAACGTTAGGTAGTTAGTCGGGATGTCACGGTTTCGATTTTAAATCGGAAATCGATCGAAATTAACTTCAGATCTCGACCATCGAACTCAAAAGCAGGATCATTGATTTTCTTTCTCTCTGCCCCCCCCGCTTACTCAAGAAATGTAACAGCCTTCTCATTCATTGTTAAAACTATAAACCAGCACAAAAATCACAATCACCAACATCAGCCACCGTGTTCTGAACAGACACATTACATCACAAACACTGAGAGAACATAACATAGCAAACTTAATCTACTCAGTCCAGCACTGCGGCATGATGGGAAATGTGGGCCGTCCCTGTTGCTACGTTACTCAGGCACTTCCTGCATGTTTATGACATTTTACCCTGCATGAAGTAGCCTAGCGGCTAGCTGACTTTAGTTAGTCACTTTTCCTTACTCTAATACTCTTACTTGGTTTAACAATCAGCCTACATGCACGTTTTTTCAGCGCCTGCTGAGATGCCGTCTCTCTGCTCTGCACACACAAGCTCCGCCTCCGCCCTCGAAGACAAACCGATCAGAAGAGAGAGGAGAGAAACAAGCGTGACAGTAAATGACAACTACGCCGTATTGTTGTAGGTTTACGCACTGCAGAAGGATTTCTCTTTAGTTTTTGTAATGATGATGTACTAAGGTGGGTCGCACAGATACTGATATTGAAAAGATGCAGCTTTTTATATTGTAGACTGTTGTAGTCTAACTTTTTTGAAACACTTTCTAAATAAAAAGAAAAGTTTAAATGACAGTTGTCAGGGCGTAGAACCACTGATCTGTTGACCTTTATGAATTAAGACTCCATAGTCTAACAATGACATGTTTAAATCAAAAATCAAATCGTGGATTTGGAGAATCGTGACACCCCTAGTAGTAGTAGTAGTTTTGTTTTGGCATTATCCATAGTAATAAAAATGGTCCAATGATGTTCTTTGTCTGTGATGTTTTTCGGGGTTTTAATTGAAAAGATCTTCTCGTGTTGCTGCTGTGCACACAGGCTCAATAACCTAGCTTTGTGTTGACCTATAGTTGACATATTGTCTTAAAATGATGAGTTTCATATTCTGTTTACTGATGAAGAAGGCACTCCATTTTCTATTTGCCGCTGTCTATTGACGGGGGGCGGTGTCCTGAATTAAAGTTGCCGTGGCGTATTGTGAAGGGAGGGAGGTTCACTGTATGTCTGCAGGATGTGATGCATGTGGTCCATCTCTCTTACTCATCTTATTTCTCTTCCAGATGAGTTTTAAGAGCCCAGAGTGACGGAGTCATTGGAGCGTATTATGTAGCGTCTACAGTACAATGGACTCTGTTACACTGAGAGGAATGTCTCTGTGTGGGTGTTGGTCCACAGCTCTATTCACACAGTAATTACATCAGGGGGGGCGAGGCCATCCAAGGAGGAAAGCCAAAACATTGCAATGACAGAGAATGTATAATGAGGTCAAAGGTCGCACTAATGAGTAACTCCTTAAGCAGCAGGTCAAAGGTCAACTGTCATGCTAATGACGGATGGCCTTCTGGGAACTCACCGACGTGGAATTATTGGTATATTGATTTAAACAATTCAATTCATGGGACACAAAGGAGGAAAAAACATCACGATCGAATATGGCTGTACTGGAATACACACAATTAGTTTTTTAGTCTTACAGCACAGTGGAATACTCATGACTTCATGTCCCCGGCCCAGTGTGACTATTCACCCACACACATTCACACGCATGGTATTCCCCCCCGAGCAGCACCAACACATAAAGAGAAAGAAATGGGAGGAACAGAAGAGTAAAAATGATTGTGACTGATAAAACCTGCCTATATAAACTGTCGTACAATAAAGCCTCACATGACGGATTCATAATTTAAATGTCGTATACAGTATTTATCTATCAGATCCTACTTTGGCTGATCCGCTGAGCAAGAGAAATGATCAATTATTCCTCTTTGTCTCTGTCTCACATAACTCACTACAATTCGATATTAAAGGGACTGTATGTAAGTTTTTACACATATAAACGTTCTTTAATCGTTTATTTATTGCCAATGTGAGAACAGGTCGTAACCAAACCTAAAAAAATTAGACCTTCCGCGACTTTCTTGGTTTACTCTCTCAGCCTGTAGACTGATTTTTATGTGAAGATTGTGAGACGTTTTTTTTCCGGGAAAATCCAACGGATGTGATGTCGTGCGCGCTCGCGAGTGCTTTTACTCTCTTTTTTTTACTCGCTACGTAAACAAAGCACAGAGAAGCTCGGACTACAACTCACACAGAGGGAGAGAGACTTCATTCTCTACTCAGGTAGACATTACTCTTCTATATCTTTACATAGAAAATAGTTGTTTGATACTATGTTAATACTCTGGATATAAAATAGAGAACTTTTAAATATAAGCAGCACTACAATACATGTCTGCATTCATCCAAACTGTGGGACATTAAGCAGCTCGGAATGATTCAGACTTGATTTGCTCGACGACGGCTGCTTCCTGTTGGTGATAATAATAGGTGCTTTTAAAAACCAGCCAACTCGGTCCACTTTGCCAGCGTATAACCTCGACAGGTCAGGCCTGATTCATTATTCTAAACCTAAGAAAACAGCGCTCACGACAAAAGCAGAAAATCTTTTTTTTTTTACGTTTCGCTTTGTAATTCAAATTACCTATGACCACCATTTCCGCTCGGCACACTCATTAATTCTGCACTAAAATACCACAGTAGAGAGGACAGCGGGGCAGCGGTAGAAGACGGAGGCAAAGATAATTTAGTTATCACCATAAGACGGGGGATAGTGAAAACGCCGGCCTAATTGAGCCAATGTCTGGCCAATTAACTGACTTATCATCTGGCTTCGGGCCAGCGATCCTTAATGTTAAAGCCTGCAGGCAGCGAGGTGTCGGAGCGCTTTGAGAGACTGTCCTTCAACATTAGAACCTGACTTTACTGGAGGAGAGAAACGATGATCTCCTCACATTAATCAGTCAGCTATTACATTATAAAATAATATTATCGATTATACTGTATTAGTAACCCCCTCCCATAGCACACACACACAAAAATACATGTTTATACCGTTTGTTATTCCTCATTAGCCATTATTGATTTGTTATTTAATTGCATCAACTGCGGCAATATAAGTATGCTTTAATCACAAAGCTCAATAGACTATTAGGGGCAAGACAGTGACTCAGCCGTGAGAATACTTAAAGGCGCTATTGATAACATTTAGCATTTACTTCACAACAAGGCGTTGCCAGGCACTTAATGTCAATCTCAGCCATTTTTTTATTTATTTTTTTTTTTAAACTGACGACCCAGAGAAACCACGTGATACCAACGTTATTTCTCTATTGGCTCACAAGCCTTGTTAGAAGTGGGAACCGAACGTCAGATATCTTTTTCAAAGACTAACGAAACTTTCATGTTGGACCAGCCAACATTTTTAAATTTGAATTATTTTTTTTCAGGAAAAGCCACACTTTTATTCAGCACCTTTCGAAAGACTCTGTGGATATATTATTTTTAATAAAAGCTACATAAAAATTTTATCAATAAGACCTTTAAGGCACGCCGAGGTCATGCTCATGTGTTAAATAGCCTGCGTATATAGGCTTCAATGATACAGCTGTATTCATGTATGTTTGTAAGGTAAATACAGACCAAACCACATACAAAAAAAACGCATAATTGTCATTCGATTTTTTTTTAGCAGAAACTGAGGAAAATATAAATTAGTTAAAAGCAAGAAAGCTTTTTCTCTTGAACTCTTACATAACTGTTTAAGTGCTCGGGGAGCTGATAACACCATGTGCAAAGCAGTAGAGGAGATGAGGAAGTGTGCTTTTCACTTCTTGACCTGAATATTCAAACGCCCCTGTGGCATTGGACAAAGAAAGAGGCAAACACTCAAGTTCACGCGGAGAAAAAGAGGGCAGAGACTTTCTTCCCACGCAACACGGAAAAACAACATCCAGCTATGATCTCTGCAAACACTACTTTTCCCACTTTATTCCGGTTTTTATAGTTGCATTTTTATTAGCACCAGATTTACACAGGTGAAGTAGCTTTAGCAGATAATTGGCTCTAAATTGTAAAGCCTACTGTCAATAGCGAGATGTTATTTGCACTCTGAAGCCAAGACTTGCCTCTGGCACTGAATACTTTTCATGTTCAAGTCTAAACGTGTCCTCGTTTTTCTCTCAGCAGCACCTTTCCTCTCCAACTATTCAGATGTACTGCTCATTTTCTCTTTTTTAATCAGCTATCCTGACCTTTCTATACATTCATAATTCATACAGAAAGTACTTTATGGCATTTGTGTCGCAAAAAATACAGTTAGATTAAGCCACAGTGTACTGCACAGCACAGAGTGAACCGTGGGTGGATGCAGACGGAGGTTTCCTAAAACCACAGCGTGCAGCTGTGCTTTAACCATCCACAGCAACGAGCACACCCATGAATAAAGTTTTAAAACAAAATTACACTTACGATCTACTGAATATGTGAAACATGGTCCAGCAGAACCTCTCCGAGCCGGATCCCCAGAACGCCTAACTCCACTTTGGGTCGCATTCCTCAGTAGCGGCTGGTCTCAGTGTTTTCCAGACTATTTTTGAGTCTCTGGGAACGTGGCTGGAGCCTCTGCCCTCTGAGTTACACCACACCGCTCCCAAAGGATGTCTGTTGCTACTAACACACCCCTCTCCACATCCCATTTAAAAAGACAGCGCTGTTATTTAGGATAAGCTGGCCTGTAGTCCAGAGGTATATTATACTGTGGTGAAGAAATGTATAAACATATGGACTTCAAGCGGTTGGATAAGGTGCTTCAAATATAATACAGCTTCAATTTATCTATCATTTTCAAAGAATACTATAATGTAAAGCTGATAAATTATCCTACAGAATAAAATCCCCTGGCAAATTAGTGCTCAAACGTGCATCTACATATACGGTATGTATTTTTAATCTCCTTTGACACCACTACTTTATCTTCATAACTGTATATGTAGCTTTTAGTTCTGCTGTGGTATTTGCATACTAACAATAATCACAAAGTTGTTTCCAGATTGCCAAAATAAATGCTCACTACGCATCTCAGGTGTCGTAAAGGACAGTGCTGACTCCTACCGTCTCTGTTCTTACAACAAATTAAACCCAAAACGGGGTGAAAGAGGGAACGAGCTGACAGCCTGTTATGAAGTTATTTCGGTTCCACTGCCTGAGAAATATAGCAAAATCTATATTTTTCGAGCTGAAGTCGGTCCCTGGGATACACGGTTCCTCTGTCATCATCAGATCTGTCTCTCCTGCTTTTTCTCACACTGACACGGACCCCGAGTTGGCAGCCAGGAAGTCAGGCTGCCTCCTCCTCCCACCATGTGTCCCTGTAGCAGGAAACAAAGGCTCAGCCTTCAGCAACGCTCTCTGTGGGAAAATGCTGGGTCCTTGGCCGGAGAGGAGGACTCCAGGAAAAGGGAGAAAAAAGAGGGGAGGAAGGCACAAACAAGGAAAGAGGGAGCAAGAGAGTGAAGGAGTAAATGAGGCCAGCCAGGTTTAAGGAGGAGACACACTGGCAGATGTATTGTATGGTTGTTTTCACATAGCTGGAGACCCAGAGAGGGAAGACTCATATCACAGCGAAGCAAGAGACGCTTCCAATCAAACTGAAGAAATGCAAGTCATCTCCTGTGACATAATTACAAGGAAACAGGCCCAGCTGGGCATGGACCAGTTTACAACTTCTGATTAAAATGCTCTCTGAATGACAGGAGAATTTTTTCAGCTCAGTCATTCCAGAGAAATTACAGAGACGTCACTATGTAGAAAGTCTTTAGTGAAACTCTACAGGAGCCAGTAGCAGCCGTCAACAATGGAATTCATTGTGAACTATACAGCGGAAAAGGTCTTTGCACCCCATTATAGATCGGACCGGTTCTCCAGCTCCAAAACTATTTAAGTATCATTTGGGGAGGTGAAACTGGAGGAGGTTTAATGTACTTGTTTTCCCCGATGCAATGGATTAGAGTTGCTTGCTCTTATCACAAGTAAACAGCCCTGCGTGCCTTGCTGTTCTGGAGAATGGCTGGGTAAAGGTTAACTACAAAGCCAAGGCAAAGCCTGGAGACTAAACACTCAGGGGGATTTCCTCATTCCTCTGCTCTGGGTCATGATAATATCATACCTCATAGGGTTGTTTGGAGAGCTACCACATAGAATAGGCTATTCTATCTGTGGACGTTTGTTTGTAATCACTGTTGCAGGAGAGGAATGCATTAAACTATCTCAACATCTTCAAAATGCATTTTCCTATGAATAATGAGCCTTCTGTATTATTGAGTCATGTGGCCGCACGACTTTTACATTTTGAATGTGTATATGTGCATCAGTCTGCGCAGACAAGGATTCTGTGCACAAACAGAAATGTATTTGTAGTCCATGTGAAAATCCATGTCAAATCGTGCCAAGGAGTGTGTGGGTTGGGTACGCGCAAGGTCATGAGCCGAGTGTGCAGCAGACAGACAGACGGGGTCACGAGAGGAGGTGGGAGAGGCCTCGCCTCCGAGACGTTACTCCCTAACCGCTAACCTGTTTAGTAGAGCACCACCTGCCTGCACAGAGGTAAAGAGAGGGAGGGAGGGAGGGAGGGAGGGGAAGCAGAGACGAATCATCGGTGGATACAGGCCATTCCAGGCAAGCTTCCACAAGTCTGCATCGCAGAGAGGTGGGCGGCTGCTGGAGAGAGGGTGAGACGTGTTGGACAAGTAGGTGTTGATGGAGGGCAGGAAGAGGGAGAGAAAGATGAAGAGACTGACGGGACGGAGAGAAGAGCAAATTGAACTCGCACCAACATCCCAGTGACTCAAGTAGAGAGGATTACAGCAAGACCAAGAATGAGAACTGTTAATGCTACTGCACTGGAGTTTAATTACACGCTTCTGCTGTTATTTGAAAAGTAATCTATTACATGTAGGAACTGGGCAATATGATGATGTGTATCAAGTTTGTCAACCGTCTATCTCTCTAATGCCGGGTACACACTACACGAGAATCAAGCCAGCAAAGCCCAGATTATTTGATGGTTCTAAAGATGATCTTTCCAGATGTTACAGGTATGTTAAGAGTGTTTTTTTACATCCCCCGATTGGCTCGGAAGTCCATCCTGGCCGCACCGATTTCAAATATTTAACGTGTTCAATATTTATGAGGACAGCCGATGACCGGGTCACATGGGGAAAGAACGATAGCCAATCGGGAGCCAAGCTGACTGAAGCGGTAGTATGTAATGATAATGTATAATTCCGAAAATAGCCAATGAAATAAAGGAATAGTCCCACAATATTATTAATTATTCATATGCAACATTAATTATGGTACATCCTTTTAGGTGCATGTGTGTACAGTGCTGAGGGAGCGGCACTGAAACGGGGGAGATGCACCGCGAAGCTTCGAATACCTTCGATTATTTCTCACTGAAGCTTCGAAGCCCAAAAAATGGTATTTGGGACAGCCTTACTGTTTATTTAACGTGTCTCCATGACTTCATCCATTATTTATTTTTTTTCTCCCCGAATTTTCAGTACAAAGTAGAGCAAAAACTGACATCGCTAAATCTTCCTGCCCGTCATCCACCATGTTTGTTTACACCAAAGTCACGTTTGATCGCCAGAGATTTTGTGAGATTTTTGTTTGTTTTATTGTCGGTTGTTCATGAATGGAATCTGTTAGTGTGTGGTGTTTTGACTATTTTGGTCAAATCTCACCACACACTATAGGAACAAAACTGTCGTTATGTGTGAGCTCTCACATTTTACACATCTTTTAAGATTGCAAATGGTTGCAAAATGTTAAAAGATCAACGTAATCCAAAGGCAGCGCCTCTCTGTCTAGAAGTAGGAACAGGAAGTGAGAGGAAATGTTCAGTGATAGAAGCATTAGAGATCCCTTCCTCCATCCCTTCATTCATCCCTCTATAGCCTGCCCTCCATTTCAGTTTTGTAAAGCAGCTTACTGTAGAGATGGGGCAGTGACATCAGCTCTTGTGTGTTTGTTGTTTGTGTAAAAGAATATATATATATATATATATATCTATATATATAGACAGAGATAAAGAGCACTGTATGAGAGCGGATGGACAGAAAGAGACCTTTAGGACTCTCCTCTCATGTTGTTCCTATTGACTCTGCACTACGGCCTTCCGGGCACGAAGAGAGCGAATGAGTGATTCAATTATTGACAACGCTGCCCCATCATGAGCATATGCTCCTCTTTCATCCTCTCCCAGGCAGCGTCGAGGAGATCCAGAATAATGTTACAGAATATCTTTGACGCAGCCCTACTTCAGCCATTTTTCATTCACATTGGCACGCTGGATTGAAGTCGATATTCTAACCTCCAATTTGCCGACGCGCATCACAAATTTCAAAGCATTAAACTCATTGACTTCGAGCCCTTGGAAATGAAGACATTTTTATGCGAGGCCCGTCACTCTCTCTTCCTTTCATGCTCTAAATCCTTCTCAGATTGATCACTTTAACTAAAACAAGCCTAAATGCTATTGTGCAGTTCCTGTGTGTCAAATAGTCCATAATCTCCTATAAATGTCTGAATCCTGTATACTTGAATGTGATTGGTGGATTCATAACAAGTATTTAAAATGTGTTAGACCATCTGATGCCAGTACCAACCTCCTCCTCCTCCTCCTCCTCCTCCTCCTCCTCCTCCTCCTCCTCCTTTTTAAACGTAAACTAAAAACCCATCTATTTAGTCTGGCTTTTATGTAGTGTTTTATAATTTTAAAATGTTATGGTTTTATTGTTTATACTTATTTTATTTATCATCATCTATATGGTGTTTGTTTTACTCCTTTGTTTTTACTATTTTGGAATTTTATTGTTTAATACCATCTGCTTACTTTGTGTAGTTTCACGGTTTTTATTTTTATTGTTTTTTCCTTGTTTTTTATTATTTGAGGAACTTTTGTGTTGTCTGTTTTGGTGTGCATTGGTCTCTAGGTCCATTTTTAACATTCCGCATTTTGTCAATTGTCTGTACAGCACTTTGAATTGCATTTAGCTTGTTTGAAAGGTGCTATATAAATAAAGTTTGATTGATTGATAATGAAACTTCTGTATTATTGAGTCATGTGGCCGCATGACTTTTACATTTTTAATGTGTATATGTGTCTGCACAGACAAGGTTTCTGTGCACAAACAGAAATGTATTTGTAGTCCATGTGAAAATCCATGTCAAATCGTGCCAAGGAGTGTGTGGGTTGGGTACGCTCAAGGTCATGAGCCAAGTGAAGCAGACAGACAGACGGGGTCACGAGAGGAGGTGGGAGAGGCCTCGCCTCCGAGACGTTACTCCCTAACCGCTAACCTGTTTAGTAGAGCACCACCTGCCTGCACAGAGGTAAAGAGAGGGAGGGAGGGAGGGGAAGCAGAGACGAATCATCGGTGGATACAGGCCATTCCAGGCAAGCTTCCACAAGTCTGCATCGCAGAGAGGTGGGCGGCTGCTGGAGAGAGGGTGAGACGTGTTGGACAAGTAGGTGTTGATGGAGGGCAGGCAAGAGGGAGAGAAAGATGAAGAGACTGACGGGACGGAGAGAAGAGCAAATTGAACTCGCACCAACATCCCAGTGACTCAAGTAGAGAGGATTACAGCAAGACCAAGAATGAGAGCTGTTAATGCTACTGCACTGGAGTTTAATTACACACTTCTGCTGTTATTTGAAAGGTAATCTATTACATGTAGGAACTGGGCAATATGATGATGTATATCAAGTTTGTCAACCGTCTATCTCTGTAATGCCGGGTACACACTACACGAGAATCAAGCCGGCAAAGCCCAGATTATTTGATGGTTCTAAAGATGATCTTTCCAGATGTTCCAGGTATGTTAAGAGTGTTTTTTTACATCCCCCGATTGGCTCGGAAGTCCATCCTGGCCGCACCGATTTCAAATATTTAACGTGTTCAATATTTATGACGACAGCCGATGACACGGTCACATGGGGAAAGAGCGATAGCCAATCGGGAGCCAAGCTGACTGAAGCGGTAGTATGTAATGATAATGTATAATTCCGAAAATAGCCAATGAAATAAAGGAATAGTCCCACAATATTATTAATTATTCATATGCAACATTAATTATGGTACATCATTTTAGGTGCATGTGTGTACAGTGCTGAGGGAGCGGCACTGAAACGGGGGAGATGGAGACGGACATAACATGTCAGCCTGCTGCACCGCGAAGCTTCGAATACCTTCCAATATTTCTCACTGAAGCTTCGAAGCCCAAAAAATGGTATTTGGGACAGCCCTACTGTTTATTTAACGTGTCTCCATGACTTCATCCATTATTTTTTTTTTTTTCTCCCTGAATTTTCAGTACAAAGTAGAGCAAAAAACTGACATCGCTAAATCTTCCTGCCCGTCATCCACCATGTTTGTTTACACCAAAGTCACGTTTGATCGAGATTTTGTGAGATTTTTGTTTGTTTTTTTGTCGGTTGTTCATGAATGGAATCTGTTAGTGTGTTGTGTTTTGACTGTTTTGGTCAAATCTCACCACACTCTATAGGAACAAAACTGTCGTTATGTGTGGGCTCTCACATTTTACACATCTTTTAAGATTGCAAATGGTTGCAAAATGTTAAAAGATCAACGTAATCCAAAGGCAGCGCCTCTCTGTCTAGAAGTAGGAACAGGAAGTGAGAGGAAATGTTCAGCGATAGAAGCATTAGAGATCCCTCCCTCCATCCCTTCATTCATCCCTCTACAGCCTGCCCTCCATTTCAGTTTTGTAAAGCAGCTTACTGTAGAGATGGGGCAGTGACATCAGCTCTTGTGTGTTTGTTGTTTGTGTAAAAGAATATATATATATATATATATATATATATATATATAGACAGAGATAAAGAGCACTGTATGAGAGCGGATGGACAGAAAGAGACCTTTAGGACTCTCCTCTCATGTTGTTCCTATTGACTCTGCACTACGGCCTTCCGGGCACGAAGAGAGCGAATGAGTGATTCAATTATTGACAACGCTGCCCCATCATGAGCATATGCTCCTCTTTCATCCTCTCCCAGGCAGCGTCGAGGAGATCCAGAATAATGTTACAGAATGTCTTTGACGCAGCCCTACTTCAGCCATTTTTCATTCACATTGGCAAGCTGGATTGAAGTCGATATTCTAACCTCCAATTTGCCGACGCGCATCACAAATTTCAAAGCATTAAACTCATTGACTTCGAGCCCTTGGAAATGAAGACATTTTTATGCGAGGCCCGTCACTCTCTCTTCCTTTCATGCTCTAAATCCTTCTCAGATTGATCACTTTAACTAAAACAAGCCTAAATGCTATTGTGCAGTTCCTGTGTGTCAAATAGTCCATAATCTCCTATAAATGTCTGAATCCTGTATACTTGAATGTGATTGGTGGATTCATAACAAGTATTTAAAATGTGTTAGACCATCTGATGCCAGTACCAACCTCCTCCTCCTCCTCCTCCTCCTCCTCCTCCTCCTCCTACTCCTCCTCTTCCTCCTCCTCCTCCTCCTCCTCCTCCTCCTCCTCCTCCTCCTCCTCCTCCTCCTCCTCCTCCTCCTCCTCTAATATAAATGAATAAACAGGAAGTAGGGACAGTTCTAATGGAAAACGAATCTACTGAAACGCAACTATAACTGTTGCAAATATGAAACTTTGGGAGGATAAAACAGCACACATGAAGATTGTGTATTAAAACTAAACATTGTTGCTGTCCTGTGGAAACCATGTATCTCCAAAATGTCAACAGCCCTTTGTGACGATGACCATCCAAATGGTTTTTAAATGCTTTATTCAGTTAAAGATAGCGTCGACGATCTTGGAGAGCTAGCATAATTTTAAAGTAGCATGGGAGGCAGGGAGGCATCCGATTGGTTCTTTACAACCGGGCGCCGAGGCAGTGATTGGTAGACGTTTTTACAGGATTACAGCAGCTACAGATGACGGATTTTTTCAGAGCTCATCAGTAATGGATCGCTGTCGGGGGGGAAAGACCATTTCAACCAATATAATAAATAGTGTATACTGGATAACATCGGCAACCCTGACTTTAAGATAACGTTTGGAGATACATGGTTTTCTGAACAGCAACAATACATTCAAAATGGCAAATTGCTTAAATGAGATACCTATAGAGCGCTGCAGGAATGACGTATTTCTGTAGGCCAACCAGGAAGTGATCATCTCCCTGGTTCCCTCCGCTAAAAGCCGATGGGATTGTTCCATTGGGTTTTGGATTATTGCAGAAAATAATCTCTGTGGCAAACAAACGTTTATGATACTTAGACGTTTTGTTCAGCAAGATAATCTTGTTGATTGTTGAAGTGTGAATGCAATCACCAGAAGTAAAAACCTACGTTAGGCTATAAACGAGTATAAACAGCGAGGTTGTAAAAGAGGACGAGTCGGCGTGATGACCTTTAGTCGTCTCATTTAGACACTTGTTGGCAACCGCTTTTTGTAAGACACGTAAAAGCTTCAAAATTCATGAGTGGGATATTTATTGATTTATTTTATAGAACAAATCGTTAAAATCTCCTCAGCTTGTGTTAACCACAGACTTCAAGCATCTAACTTAAAACCCGCTGACTTCGTGCGAGGGAACAGGAAGTGCTAAAATGCTAACTCATTTCCGGGTTCTCATTCCTGCAGTATTTATAGATAACCTACACACAATAGTCCTGAACAAACGACCTGTGCTTTGCTTGGCTGTTTGTATTTGTGTGGTCATGACTGAGTGTTGTTGATGAAGTGTTAAACTCTCCATCCCCCCCCTCTGTAATCTGCCAATGGTTCAGACCTATTGACCCAGTGGAGTGGCCCATGGGTGCGGCACTGACCCGCTCCTCCCTCCCTGTCCATGTGTCTGATCAAATCCTCTGCTCCACTTCACCAACTCTCAGTAAATCAATGGACATCACAGACGTGATCCATGACAGAGTAATTACACAGAGACGGAACAATGGAGAGATGGGGAGGAAGTAGCGGGAAGATACTGTACAAAGCTAAGCTCTGCATTGATTCCTGTCCTTCCCGGCAACACAGTTATATCAGAAGCATTATGACATTATATTTTATACCATCAGTGTTTCATTTCATGATATAGATTTTGTACATTATATAAGTTTAGTCCAAGAGGAGGAATTAAAAGCAACGTCCTGGAAGGTGAATGAACATTTAGTCACCCAGAAAAAATTAGTACACAAAATATTGGAGCATTAACGACTTATGATTTGTCTTCATTTCAGTAATTGCTTTTCTCATACTGTTTGTCATATCTCCATCTCACATTCGCTCTAACCGTCTCCTCCTCTTGGTCCATGTTTAAGGCTGTGAAAATGACTAACAGCTCTATTTCTCGCTCTGCCATCCCTCGTCTGGGCTTCTGGTTAGCACGCTCTGACCGAAAATAGGATTGGAACATACTAACACACCCACTCAGAACATATGCATATCTGCATACAGTATGTGCACATCCTATGTAGTAATGTGTGCAAAAACATTTGCTCATGCATGCAAACAGATACAGCTCCCCAGGCTGAGGGAGAAATACAGGAATCAAACTGTTACTGCATACAAATACAGACTGGCACTAATGCTCGTAGCATAATATGTAGAAGTCAATCTCGGTTTTGTTCTGGAGGGCTCAACAGCAGGCTACAATCAAGAGGACCACCAGCTGAGCTCTCACACTCAACCATATCTGCATACTGCAGTAAACAAGCCGCGCAAAGCCATCAAACTATCATTTCTGTGTTTACTAAACCAAAGATGGCTTTCTCCCGTGAAGCCATCTCTGAGGAAAATAAATGTTTGGTGCTCCGGCAGCAACTGTTTAACTAAAGTCTGCCTCCGTGACGTGTTGAACAGTTTAGCCTCGGTGTTTTATCCGTCCCCTTAATGAGACACATTAAAATGGAACTAACTGGAATAACTTAATTATACTTGATGTGTGGTTGCTGACTAATTTCATGCATGTCAGAAGCATGTATAGGATGTGTAAAACCGGGTATGGTGCATTAACTGGATGTTTGTGGAAAAATCTAATCATCGTCAGGAAACACATTTAGATAATTCATGCGTAAAATGTAAATAAATCTGGGACGGCTCACATTATAATTTGCACTGATTGACTTAATACCGTCTGGTAAGATTACTTTGGATCTAATATAGGAATATAAACTCCCCGAGGCCTGGACCAAATGACGACTAACCGCCAAGATTAGCCTTTCCACTCATCTTGTGCAGAAATGAGCTGTTGCTCTCCCGAACTCTCTGTCCCTGGGACAACACGGCTCTCTTTCTTTTAACTGCTAATTGCCTCCAACATACGACTGGCGCTGAGAATGCCAGCCAAAAATCAGCCGGCTGACCTCACAGCGTGGCCCAGTCATCTGATTTGTGTTAGCTGGCTGCCCTCCGCCACACAGGCCAGCTTTGTGTGATGTTGCTACATGTAGGTTGTGGTCACCACTCACAATCAACCCCCCCCCCCCCCATCTCTGCGTTATCATCTTTGGTTATATATCATGCGTAATAAATGCAC
The DNA here is from genome assembly GCA_916701645.2 of Sebastolobus alascanus. Lineage (NCBI taxonomy): Eukaryota > Metazoa > Chordata > Actinopteri > Perciformes > Sebastidae > Sebastolobus > Sebastolobus alascanus. Next base: position 1,376,553 of record CAKAOJ020000160.1, on the reverse strand, counting down.
CGCTCTGAATGAAAGCCCTTTGGGAGTTAATAGCAATTATATAATAATGACTGAGTAACCTGAATGTACGCAGGATGTAGTAGAGTGTGTGTGTGTGTGTGTGTGTGTGTGCTCAGGAGCCTCCTTTGCATTGTCACTGATAGAGAGAAGCAGAGGAGGAGGAGGAGGACAGCACAGCTGGACAGCACACAGAGGCAGAGGAGCGTAAACGGTCTCAATGAAGCATCCTCTCGTCCACATTTCTATTCACACATTCGCGTAAAAAAACACAATCATCCACCGCACGAACCCGAGCAAACAAACACACAAAGGAGGGCGAGTGACATGTGAAAAGCACTCACCAGGCATTGTCAGAATTCCACAGAACAATCAGGCAGACGGAGAGAGAAACCGAGGCAGAGCCAGAACAAGAGAGGAGAAAAAAAAAAAGAAGAAGGAGAGAGGCAGGGATGGATGAGGGCAGAGGCGATTTCAAAGCTCCATTTTTTCCCCCCCTCCTTGCTGCCGCTGCAGACTGCCGCTCGCCTCTTCGCTTCCTTACTTGTGGTTCTCTTCCTCCTTCTCTCTTTCCTCCTGCTGCTGCTTTAAGACAAGGGGTGGAGAATAAGCGCTACAATGCTCTCCCTCTCTCTCGCTGCTCCCTCTCCTCCTCTCGTTCTCCCACCCTCTCTCGCTCACCCTGTACGGAGCATGCCCTACTTCCTGTGTTGCCTCTGGAATGGGACACGCTCTCCTCTCTCGCTTTTCTTTCATTCGGCATGAATGAATTTAAGGGTGCCCCGGCTGTTGACTCTGATTTGGGAATGATGAAGAGCGGTCCCCCTGTTCTCCTCCGCTGTCTCTCCCCCTCCTACTAACTCCAGCACTCCCTTTCACTGGCAGTGATTGACTGCACCTCCCATTCCCGTCTCCTTGCGCAGGGAGGAGCCTGCATATGGTGTGCGAGGGGGTGGGGGGGGTTAGTGGATCACATGTATGTGTGTGTGGCGCAGCCTGGCTTGGCCCTGCCCCCCCCTTGTGTGGCTTCAGTGGGAGTGTGTGTGCTCTTTGTCCTGTCAACTCTGGTGCGAGGTGTGCTGCTTTCCCTGTCAGCCACCACTGCCGCTGCCGCCTCCGCGCTCTCCGCTTGGGACTGGTGGAGGGGGGGGGGGGGGGTTTGGTTGTTGCATGTGCCGGCAACCTGCCCCGAGCGTGGACTCTGTACAGCTGGGAGACTAGGACTCACGCTGAGGCTCAGACAGAAAAAACACACACTGTACATATGAGGCTGGAGCTCAGCTTTGGCAAAGTGACTTGGCTGATGGGGCCGGCCAAAAGGCTTGGTAGTAGAGAGACTGGAATGTGGGTGGGAGGGTTTGCCATGCTCAATTTGAGCCGGGATTGGTAGACTGGCAGAGGAGATAGGGGTGAGTTTGAGGCTATTTCTAGAGCTTACACACTGACAGAGGAGGATAAAGGGCCGGGGCGGGACGCACCGATAAGGCAGCTGTGGAGAGCCGGTCCAGAAGAGCCACGGACAATAATCTGCACTCCCTGCACGTCTGCAATGATGTCATCCAACATGACATCACCCTTACCCCTTATTCTCCTGGCAACATGACACACACACACACACACAAACTCGTGCACATGTAAACCAAATGACCACACAATAGGGTGTGGAAGAGGTTACAAATACTGAGCTTTGAGTTCCCACCCGTTCTAAACAAAAGCTCACAGCCACATTGTTCCACTTAAAAAGACCAAATCATGAAAAGTATCTCAGTAGCTCGCTGCTGGCCACCTGTTTCCTCCTGAAGCTGACAAATAGGTCTGCCTTAAACATTTCTAATGACAACTGATTATAATTTCACTCTATTTTAGTCAGAATCTGTAAGGTTTGTGTACCTTAAAGGGAGATTTGTCAAGTATTTAATCCTCTTATCAACATGGGAGTGGACAAATATGCTGCTTTACCCAAATGTATGTTTATATTTATAATTGGAAATCAATTAACAACACAAAACAATGACAGATATTGTCCAGAAACCCTCACAGGTTCTGCATTTAGCATAAAACAATATGCTCAGATCATAACATGGCAAACTGCAGCCCAACAGGCAACAACAGCTGTCAGTGTGTCAGTGTGCTGACTTGACTGTGACTTGCCCCAAACTGCATGTGATTATCATAAAGTGGGCATGTCTGTAAAGGGGGGACTCGTGGGTACCCATAGAACCCATTTACATTCACTGATCTGGAGGTCAGAGGTCAAGGGACCCCTTTGAAAATGGACAAGACAGTTTTTCCTCACCAAAATGTAGCGTAAGGTCGGAGCGTTATTTAACCTCCTTCACTACAAGCTAGTGTGACATGGTTGGTACCGATGGATTCTTTAGGTCCACTCTAGCTTTAAAACTGAGCCCACTAAAACCTAAAAATCATAAGTTGTGTTAATGCGTGTTAAAACTAATTTGCGTAAACGCGTAGACTTCTGCTCCTCCTCATGTCTCTGTTTTCAGGCTTTTAAGAAATCTAGCCCGTGACGGGAGACTTTGGCCAATCACAGGTCATTTCAGAGAGAGAGCGTTCCTATTGGCTTAGCTCCGGCTGGTGGGCGGTGCTTGGTATTTCCTCAGCAGATCTCAACATGGCTGCCGGGTCACAAACTTTCTCATGTTACAGCTAAACAGTAACTACAAGATGTTTCTGAGAACATCTGAGGAGAGAAATAGTCATTACAGTAACAGAATATTGATTCATATTTGATAAGCGCTGCCTAGTTTGACCGTTTGACAGATGCCATTAGGAGCACCGGAGGACACATGACTTTTTTCAGACTCTCATGTAATACTGTCAGGATATAGTGACCGTTTTATAAAAATAACTTTTTTTAATCATATTTGCTCCGTTTCTACCCACTGCTGCTTTAACTGTGACAGCATTTATACTGAAGCTGATTTTAATTAAATCTCAGCATGGCATGTTGTGGATTATAGATTAATTACTTATTCTTACAGTGAGAGCAATGTCAGGTGCAATCAAGTGCAACTGCTCTGCAGTGAAAAGAGCGAGATTAAACAGACATTTTGATTTGACATTTGCATTATATTATAAAAAGGTCTTTCTTTGGTTAGTTTACTCCTTATGTAAATATATAATATTAATGAAACCTGTCATGCAAAATGCAGAAGGGCTAGCTCAGACTGGCTGTGCAAGAAATATGGTAAATGGACTTCCGACCACTCAAAGCGTAATGATTGTATAGATGTTCTAAAAATGACCCACAAAATAAACGTTGAAGTGTTGAGCAGACATCTTCAGGAATCATTTGACAATATGCATATTCTAGGACCAAGTTTTTGGAGTCCAGATGCAGACCCGCTGCCTCCCTGTGTTGTCTCACGTTAAGGGATCTGATGCATGATACTGTTGCACAACTCGTACCATAAAAGAATACTTGTAATCAAAATTTTGGGGCATTTATTATTTGCACTGTGCAGGATTTCTCCAAACCTGAGGAAGAAGTAATGTAATATGTAAACAATGACATGCTGAAAACTCTGTGAACGTATCATTTGAAAAAGCACGCTGTGTTTTCTGATCGGAAGGACAAGAGTGCAGTCTGAGTGCAGGGAGCCATTCGAGAGGGTTTGTAAATGCACAATGAAGAGCTGAACGTCTGACCCAGACATAATCCAGCTAACAATGACAGCACTCAAAGAACACACTCATAGCCTTTTTAAAGGGATAGTGAGATCTGTCTAGCGCCGTCTCATCTCTCCTCCACGTCAGTGTTTGTCCCTATATTTACAATTCTCCATGTAGTGAGCTTGCAACGCAGTGCAACGCCAGCATTCAGTAAAGAATGCAACAGTGGGAATGTAGACTCCAGTCTAACAGATACCAGTTTGTTCCTGAATGCTATTTTACAATGGTTATGTTGTCAATGTGAATAGGAATGACAGGAGAGCATCCCGTGGAATGTCATGTACCTTTGACTTTAGTAGCAGCCCGTCCTTGTGCTCAAAGGAGGAGCGATGAGCAGACAGAGAGGTAAACAGGCAGCGCGGCACCTTGCTTCTTAAATGTTTGTTTCTAACTAGGTCAGACTGCAGCAGCGGAGCTGTGCTGCTGTTACGCCACACATGCCAGTCTCTCTCTTCTCCTTTTCACTGAGACATGAGATAAATATTACAGCAACAGTATTTTTTAACAGAGCATAAAAATGGGTATGTATCAAAAAGAATGATGAACGAGCTAGGGTTGTTAAATTTCTTCTTGTGTTATTTGTTCAAATTCTCATTACATCCCGACAGCAATCGATAAATCAATTGCTCTGACAAAAAAAAGAAAGAAAACAAATGACGGTATCTGTGGCTCACAGATCTGAAATAAGCCCGTCCAGTCATTTCATGCAGCCTACCTTCCTGCCTGTGTGCACCAGACTCTTCCACAAGCTGCTAGCGTGACAGCCGTGAGTACTAACAATAGCCATGTTCGTTGTTTAGGTTCATAATAATAATTTGGACAGTTTCACCGACTTGGCTAGCTACTTTCATTGGAAAAGAGTTGGCAACACTGGGATGGGTTTTTCGGTTGGATAATTTTAAAAATCTATCGTAATCTTGCTAGTTTCTCAAGATGATCGACCCTGGCTTTAAATGTTAGTTGAATGCATATAAGAAGTGGACGTAGTCACCGTAATGTCAGCTATTGGTTTGTGGACTGCCGTTCTGAAGCCTTGAGTTCGGCATTTTGACCGTCGCCATGTTGGTTTTTAGCCGCTTGCAACCAGAAGTGACACGAGAGGGTGGAGCTAAGTACAACTGAACACTGAATAAGACATTTTTAGGCGATCAAAATGTTATAATTAACTAAAGCATCCCCTGCTTTATGGTTTATCTGACTCTAAATGGGACCGTAATTTACTAAATGAACATCATGCTGTATTGAAGAAGACTTGAAACTAGCGATTGACACCATAAACTCATGTTTACAATGTTTACTGAGGTAATAAATCAAGTGTCGCCCCCTGCTGGATATTATAAAGAATGCAGGTTTAAGGCACTTCAGCATTGGCTTCATTTCTCAGATTTCCAACTGGTTGATTGTGAGTAGATCTACGATAGACGTGTGATGTTCGTATCAATGCGCAGAAAAGAAGTTAAAGCTGAAACATTCATTTAGGAATTAATAATTAAACATGGCTGACAGATTCAAATAATTAAGATTATAAAAAGGCAATATGAAGTACATACTGAAAAAATTGAGCCAGACTATGAAAGAGATTTAGCTGAATTTATCCCTGCCTGCGCTTCCTTTCTATCAATTCATTTACTTACAGTAATAAAGACACGGGTCAGCGGCCGAGCCTCAACACAGCACCACGCTCTGACCTTGATGAGGCAGTGTCTGGAGGAGGCAAAGTGAAGCACACCGACATCCCATCAAGCTTAGTCACGGCTGAATCAAAGTTTGAAGAGCTCGATCACACCAAGGTTTCTGAACTCACTTTATAAAATATAACACATAACTCAGAAAAATATAAATCACAGCAGCAAAGTGCAAATTAATAAAGTTAAAAACATACAAAATAGGTTGATGTAAGAAGGTCATAAGACGGTGGGGAGACATGAAGGTTTTACGCTTTGAAGGGTTCCAGTGATGCAGCATGACTAACACACACATTAAAACAAGGCCATCCCAAAAGAATGAAACAGTTTAGGGATAGATGAGCACGTCTTGTGAACAAAGATTGTGAACTGGCTCATATGATACAGTCTGACAGGTGATCCGGTGATTCCTTTATGTTTGCACACATCTGACTACTCTGTGCATGGAGAGCATTAAGAAAGGCTGACTATGAACGGACACAGCAATGAGCATCATACTGAGGTACTAAAGGTCCAAAATCACCTCTAATGTACGATATAATGCACTACGTTTACTCTCCACCATTATATTATTGGATAGATACTTTCTGCTAGCAATCCCACGATGCAATGCATAACATTTTATAGATGTGAAAATTCACAGAGGGTTATCGTGGCCTAAATAATTCACGAAAAAGATATTAATATCTAAATAGAATTTGAAAATATTTAAATGAATATGCTACAGTCAAATTAATCTTTAACTTTGTCTCTTTTTGGCAAATGAACTCAAAATACGATACAAGTGCAGGCTGGTGGAGAGAGTCTGAAACCATACAGTAACTGTACCAAAGCATGATTTAAGAGGAGCTGGATTATTTACATGATATTGTCATATATATGTATTATTAACATGATATCAATATTATTATTTTTTTTAAATATCACAGTTATCATCAATACTGGTATATCGCCCCTATAGACCGAACTCTAAATTGACAGTTCACTAGAGTAACTGCTGAGTGTCTATTATATAATAATAATAATAATAATAATGAATTTAATTTAAATAGCACACTTTAAAATACAGTGAAATCTCAAGGTGCTTCACAACAACGGCAAAACATCACAGACAACGTTAAGGTAATTTACACAAGAAACATATAATTAAAAGCATCAAAATAGGACGAATAAAATTATAGACAAATTACTTCCTGACTTAAGTTAAGAGCAACTAAAAATACTATGAAATCATAGTGATTAAAGGGAGTAGTAGTCATTTTGGACACAGCCTGAGTTTAGTTGCTGGCGATGTGATCCACCTGTGATGAAATATCTCCATGAAGCGTCTGACTTAACTTTGATCATCAAAAAACAACAAGAAACCATCTACCACCGTCTGTAAGTCTGAGTTTATATTTCCTGGAGCTTCATTTATGGCCACATGAATATTGCCAAGGGACGACGGTTCATCATTACCATCAGTTAGTTGCGATGATGGTTAAAACTGAAGCTTTTTTTTTATACTCCTTCTCACTGTTAGTCAGTCTGGATAAAGTGCAGTGAAATTCATACTGCAGTATGTGATGCACACAGACAGTCGGGCCTGAAGTTTGCAATATATGAGCTTTTATTAGTCCGTGGCAGAATAAAAAAAACCCTGGCGGACTCCCGTCACAAAGATTACACACACACATGCACACACACGCACACACGGACTATGAAAATGAGTGAAAGGGAGTGTGAGCAGTAAAGTGGCAGAGAGGCCTGTTAGTGAAGTGAAAGTGGTGAAAACCCATCTAGAGTCATCACCATGGTGATTTAGTGGCTCTGTAAGAGTCACCGAGTACCATCTGGACTGTTGGTGCCACTGACCTCTTTAACGCATGCACACGTGTGTGTGTGTGTGTGTGCTCAATATAAAGAATTTATAGATTTTACAGATTTTTCTCTTTTTTTTTTTACATTTTTTATTTAGTGTGTGATTATTTCTGGTGAAAAGTGGAGGTTGGAGAGTTAGACGTGCCAAAATACAGACCAGAAACATGACTTCCTTAATCGGATAATAAATGTACCTCTTATATTGCCAACTCTCAAGTTGTGGATATGACAGAGCTTCCCGTCAGCATATGACCCCCCTATATACACAACTTGAGACTTTTAAGTTGCAGCGGCTCAGTTTTAAAGCTAGAGTGAAGATACTGGTATCATATGAAACTAGAAAAACCTGATGAATCCATCGGTAGCAACCAGGTCAGACTAGCTTGTCATGAAGGAGGTTAAATAACGCTCCAAACTTGCGCTAAATTTTGACGAGGAAAAACTGGCATGGCCATTTTCAAAGGGGTCCCTTGACCTCTGACCTCCAGATATGTGAATGTAAATGGGTTCTATGTGTACCCACGAGTCTCCCCTTTACAGACATGCCCACTTTATGATAATCACATACAGTTTTTTGCATGCTGTATAAATGTGTTATAATTGTGTATTTCTGGTGTGTTTTTTTAATACTATGGCAGTTTTCCTAGAATGAGATTTAAAAAATCGCAATACATCACAATATATTGATGCAGGTAGACTGTCCAATCATTTCATTTGGCTTATTACAGTCCTGCTACAGCCACAGATACCAGATTATTTTCTTGTTTTTCAGAGCATTTTATTGATTTGATTTGCTTTCAGGACATAATGAGAATTTCAACTAATATAACAAAAAATGTTTTTAAAGAAGACTTTAGTTTTAAATCTTTTTGATAGAATGAATAGGCTCAGTTTGTTTTCCTAGGGTTAGTTAGGGCACCTGTATACAGATCAAAACAACAAAACAGATTTAATTTTTCCCCGTTTTGACCCTCAGACACTCACAAACATCTCCTCCCTGAATGTTTTAGAAGAGCGTTTTCAGTAAGTTTTTTGTCTGTGAGAGTGTTTGAACAGTAGCAGTAACAGAAACCAGTCTCATTCAGGAGAACTCATCTTAGTTAATGTACTTAAGCTACTTCGGGGACTCTGTGTAACAGACAGTACAACCTTGGACATCAATCTATACAACTTGTTCCGTTTGACTCTGGTGGAACACTGAAACAAACACACACTTAGCTAGAAAGTGGGTGCTAGAACTTCTAAACTGAATAGCCATCTCTGTCCTTGAAGCACATGAAGAGTCCTCTGTTTGTGAAAGCAGGACAAATTAACCTTTTCAAAACACCCACCTCTGCCTGAGCACCTAAACAACACCGCATTACTCTTCAATTAATAAAGTCCTCATTATAATTGCGAATAGAGAGGGATAATGACACGAAGCCTCACAATCATCACCAAATTAGAGTCATTAAGTTTTTTTAGATGCTATTGCTCTCCTAGTCTGCATGGGGATAGAGCTTAATAATGCACAGTGGTTGGTGAAACCTGCTCCGTACAACACATTATTACCCTGAGAGCTCTGTTTCATCTACACCAAATCATGCTGATGCATTGCAAATGAGATGGCGAGAGGGGAAGGATGCCAAAGAGAGAGGGAGAAGGAGAGAGATGCAGTCTTCCTCTGCCTAATTATACTGCTGCAATGAACACAATGAAAACACTGCTGTTGTTTTTCTTCTGATTGGCAAAAAAAAAAATCTGTAACTGGGCATTTGATCGTTGTCGCTACTAAGAGTATTACCTCTCCGGACGGTGCCCGGGCCCAATGAATGAATTAAATGATGCCAGAATGAATTGATAATAAAATGGATCACTTATCTGACTGACGTATGAAAAGCGACAGTGTGCATGATTATGTGTTGTAGTGTGATCAACAAGCATGTAAGGGCGGGAAAAAAATCGATACAGCATGGTGTCGCGATATTTTGCGAGGGTGGATACACAGACATTAAGTATCGATCGTTTATTATATAAACTAACATCTTAACAATCTGCCGGCCGCTACTCGGTCTTTCAGAGGTTGTAGCGGGCTCAGTCTTAAAGCCGAAGAGGCTGATAAGGAGTCAACTGGTACCAACCACGTCAGGTTAGCTTGTCGGGAAGAACGCTAAATAAAGCTCCGAAGTTACGCTAAACTTTGGTGATTATGGTTTTAAAGCCCTGTGAGACCCGTGATCCACGACCGACATTACTGTCTTTAAGACAGGCTGTAGTAGCAGGCTCAGTCTGAAGACACTGGTATCATATGAAACTAGAAAATCTAAGGAGTCGATTGGTACCAACCACGTCTGGTTAGCTTGTCGGAAAGAACGCTAAATAACACGCAAAATTTACGCAAAATTTTTCACAACGAAAAACTGACATGGCCATTTTCAAAGGGGTCCCTTGACCTCTGACCTCAAGATATGTGAATGAAAACTCTGAGATGAGTGAAAACAGTTTCTTATTAGATAAAACAGATGTTGACAAACTGCATAATTTACAGTTGAAAAAAAGGTAATAAATCGCAAAATATATTGCAATACTCAGCATATAGCAAAATATTTAAAATAGCAATAAGATCGTATCGTGACTTAAGTATCGTGATATTATCGTATCGTGGGGACTCTGTTTATTCCCACTCCTACAAACATGTGACCTTCAGTATCAGGGAAGTGGGATTGATGGAGTGACTGGAGAAAACATAACAAAAATGAAGCGAGACAACAGGGTAGGGAGTAAGCAAATTATGACAAATACGAACAAGAAGAGACGCGAGGAGGGGAACGGCGGTGCAGTGGCGCGAAAATGAAGAAGAGAGGGCAGAGAGAGGAGAGAAGGGGATCTGGGGACGAGTCTGGGAGCGCTGGATTGGGTTTAATGTAGTGGAAATCCACCAGCGAACTGCAGCTCCGAACATAACTATTAGCATGAACGCAGCAAATAAGACAGGAGCAAATAAGACAGGAGCAAAGTGACAAATGACAGCGAAGCAGAGAGAGACGGAAGAAATTAACACAAGAGTGAGGAGAGGAAGTCAAATATGAACAGAAGCATGAACACGAGGGGTTAATAGACGCTGGGATGCTGGCAGAGCAAAAAGTGAATGTCAGTAAGTAAGTGAGTGAGATGGGGAGAGGAAGAAGGGAGGGAGCAATAGAAAAGGTTGGATATTACAGTCAAACCACCTGGGGAATGTTTACAGAATTTAATAACTCTAAATGGCATCACTTTATTGGATTTATGGATGGATGTGTCTCTCACTCCCTCACTATGCTGCTCACACACTCCCAACACCCCCTCCTGCAACAATTACCACGGCACCCATTGGTGCGGCTTTATGAAAAATGGCAGGGGGTTTGTATGGAGGGCTCTTGAATCCTGTTACAGGAAGCTATTCAGAGCTACAGGCCAAAGCTCCTTACAACACACATGCTGATGCCACCGCTTCACTTCAACTGGAACATTATGCCTGTCAATCCAAAGCCAGATACACTGAGTGAGGACCGAATTTAGCAAAATATGCGTCCATCCTGCCATGTACAGTGTCCCTGCTGTTTTCACATCTAAAAGAGGAATAGTTCAAGGACACAGAGGTCACGTCCTCAGTATTGACGTTGGTGTATTAATGATCTGAGGAGGAGTTTAATTACACATATAGTTTCTCTCTTTAAACGTGACCAGTGTTGGGCGGTAAAGCAGAGTTTATGCTTGCCGTAGTGTCCAACAGTGCAAGGGTGCTCGAGCTATAAAATGACATCATCACGTGTTGTGTGTAAAGTGCAAAGGCTCTGCAAGCTGTGGCAGCGCCGGGTCGCGCACCTCTGACTTTTTTGTGACTAAGCGCCTGCTGAGCTCGCGGAGGCTTTTCAGACACAATGAGATAAAAGCAAATAAGTTAAATACAGAAGTTAAATAATGAAACGGAAAGACGGCCGATTAGTTTTTAAATGCTTTAAAAACAGGAGAAATTGTTAACAGGATATTAAACCTTTCAACCTTTTTTTCATTATAATACATTTAATACTTGACTCCTTTCATTACAGGGATCGTATAAAGGTGATAAAATATGTCCATGAATATGAGATATGAGTTTACAGTTCATTTTAGTCCTCCTTTAGTACTCCTTGAGGAGTTTTGTTTATAATTTTTTTGTTTGTATGCCCTCTGGCATTTCGGAGAATACTGCAAAGAACAACGTGTTGAGCATAAACCACGGAGCCTTCCGCGGGCATAAACAAAGCTTACTCAGTAACGCATTACTGTAATATTATTTATTTTCCCCAGTAAATATATTACAGTTTTTAATCCACGTAACGCTGTGTTACCAGTTTGTTTTTCTGTGCCTGGTAGGCTTACTGTATGTTACGATGATGTCAGTATGCATCTTCACATCAAGTCCAGTTGAACTTCGGTGAACTTTCAGGTGAATATGACCTCTCTTCCTCTCCCCTGAGGGACAGGAAGTACTGTCATTATTTTGAGCTCATCTCAGTCAAAGTTGCAAAAGAACATCGCCGTCCATTGTAAACTTAAATACAACTTTTTTTATCTAACCTCTGATACGGCAGCACAGCCACTGGGGAGGGGGGGAATATAGTAATATAACGAGGAACGTAACTAATTACTTTTGATACCAAGTAATAAGTAAAGTAATAATATTTTTAAAGAAGGAGTAATAAGTAAAAAGTAACTTGCCCAACACTGAATGTGACTAATTTTCAATTAAAACACATTTAAATAAAGAGTTTATCTAGAAGATCATTTTCCTTCCTTATTTTCTTCCGAAACTGCATTTAGACCATACTGTAGCGGGATACAATTTCCATAATAAAAGTAATAATAAAATACACAATCAGAAAGGTTTACACATCTGTTTTTTGGTGTCCTGACCTCAGTAAAGTTAAATCCCATTTCAGGATAATGTGAATTGTGGTAACACTACATTATATCAAGTCCTAACACGTCTTTATGTTGGAGTTATTGTGTCTTTTGTCTCGTCTGTGTTGTAGATATTTTATTGTGTCCATCCATTATTTTGTTGCAGAGCCTCTCCCAGCATGCATCTCTCAGCATACAGTATAGTTTTCTATGCAATGCAAACATAATTAAAGCATACGCTGAGCAGACTGTCTGAGGCGAGCGAGACGGGGGGGGGAGAGAAACAGGAAGAGAAATACGGATGTAATAAATCGGTTCGGCCATTTTATCCATCTGCTTATATTCAGAGTCTATGAGTGATGGCAAAAAAAAAAGCTTTCCTGCTGTTACAGAAGCAGTCGTTCCATGAAAACACATGAGTCACAGCACACACACACACACACACACACACACACACACACACACACACACACACACACACACACACACACACACACACACACACACACACAGACAGGGTTATGCATATGATTACAGACACAAAATCACTATCAGTCGGTTCCATCCAACCATCACTGTGGATAGACCGGAGGACGGGGGGGGGGGCTGCTGTCAACAGCGATGACGTCATAAATGATTTGGGTGCACTCAGGGAAGCTGTAGAGATACTAGTCAAGATACTAGATACTACTACACTACGTAAAAAATGTGTGCGTATGCATGAGCTGAGTATGATCCAACACACACAAGAGAAAAATTTCTTGTTGAAATACTTAATGACGTCAAACAATATATATAAATGACCCTGAAATGCAACGACCAGCAACATCTGGCACGATGCAACGAGGTGGAAAGCAGCAGCAGAGGAGAGAGAGAGAGAGAAAGAGAGAGAGAAAGAGAGAGAGAGAGAGAGGGAGGGAGAGAGTGTGAGAGAGAGAGAGAGAGAGAGAGAGAGAGAGAGAGAGAGAGAGAGAGAGAGAGAGAGAGACGGGGACATGACTATAGGAAACACAGACAAGGTATTTATTCTTAAGTTGTCCTGTAAAAGTGTTGAATGCATTTCCTTCCTCATAAAACATTTTCAAGAGAATTTTAAAAATAAGTTTAATCCTGCATTGTGTAAATTCATGCTCATTAGCTTTCTAACTGCTTTTTAGGGCTTTAAATTATTTTCATTGTCGATTAATCTGTCGATTATTTTCTCGATCAATCGATGAGTTGTTTGGTCTATAAAATGTTGATCAGTGTTTCACAAAACCCAAGATGACGTCTTCAAATGTCTCGTTTTGTCCACAACTCAAAGATATTCAGTTTACTGTCACAGAGGAGGAAAGAAACCAGAAAATATTCACATTTAAGAAGCTGGAATCAGAGAATAAATACTCACACTGATCGATTACCAAAATATTGTAATACTACTGCTTTTATTGACAAATTACTCGGCTTCTTTGCACCAACTGTCAATCAGTGGAACAGCGTGACACCATTAGCAGGAATGCTAACCCTGTGTCCTCGTGGACGATAAAAAATAAAAAATGTGGACCTACTCAGAAAAACAGCTCAGCTGCTAGTGGTCAAAAACTCTCCAGGGAACCCTTAAGAGGTAATTATTTCTGCTAGTTTCAAAGTGTTTCAATACATGTACTGCCTGAGAATAAAACTATGCCCTCTACACAAATCTCTTCTTTAAAAATAAATATGATGAGATCAATCCCACAATATATGCCGGACTGCTCAACCAAGGCATTCTGCTGTTGCTAAAGAATCTAAAAGCCGAGATTTTGCAACCACCGTGATATTCATCGATGTGTCCACAGGGTGCAGGACAGGTCGGTGTGTCCACAGAGTGCAGGACAGGTCGGTGTGTCCACAGAGTGCAGGACAGGTCGGTGTGTCCACAGAGTGCAGGACAGGTCGGTGGAGATCAGATCAAGGTGCAGAAGCTGGTGAGGGTCAGATCATCTCTGATACCAGTAAAACGTGTAGAGAGCAACGATAGACTATACATGGTACGGTCAGCACACAACACAATGTCAGACCATCACATAGAGATTATATATAGTATGAGGCAGTGCTGCATATACAAAATTATTAATGAGTTATTGTAATTTACACCTACGCCACATGCCACAGTTTTTAAAAAATACTCCCTAAATGATTTGGAATTGGATCCTCATTTCTGTTACAGTAACTTTCATTGCAGTCTAGATTTCCCATTCTGTTGCCTTAATCAGATAAGATTAGATTAGATTAGATTAAATTAGATTCGATTTTTTATTTGCCACCCGACCAAGGCCGGTAGAATTTGTTTTTGGTATTGTATTATATTATATAATTACTTCGACTGCCACAGAGAAAGCTGGAGTGGAAATTGTGCACGCTGTCGCTACGTCCAGATGAAACAGTACATCTGAAAATAATCTGACTATATTCTGAAGAGTGTAACAAAGTATAATGTATTTCCTTTAGGCAAAATAATCCAGTAATTAGTTTGCACCCACACATCGCTGTGTTCAGTGAGTGTCCAGCTTCTGATTAACACAGATGAATATTTCATTTTTAGAAGTCCAGCTGTTCCTCATCTGCAGGTCTCTCCTGAGTCCGCCTCAGGATACAACAAGGCCTAACAATGTCATACACACACACACACACACACACACTGGAAATGTGTGTGTTAAGAACATAAAATGCATGCAAGTAAATGACCGTGAAATGTAATAGGAGAATATATTATGATTACTGTAAAGTTGAGTAATCAAACTCACATAAATGATTGAAATATTGTTCATAACTCTCTGGTGGTGCGACGCCTGAGATGTACAGTGAATACTAAATGTTGGCTGCATCTCTCACATTCAAGGCTGCACATCTGCACACCAGGGAGTTTGTCAGCGTATAGGATTCCCCCCCCTCCTCCCTCCACCTCATCATCTCTCTTCCCTCTTCTACCGATTCCCGAGCTTGCCTTCTTCTGCAGCGTTTCCCTCCCTGTGGGGAGGCTGCTCCGGGCTGACAGGGTGTCACTGACAGAGCCGTCACTCTTCCTCCACTACATGAGGATATGTGTATGGAGAGCTGTCATTATATAGGAGTCAATGTGTGCATTTGTAAGTATTGTGCATGTAGTGCATGTGTCTCTGTGTTAAACCAGGTGAGATAAGACACCTCCTGAACATTCCAATTTCCTGTCCGATATTTGCTTTCCTCGCCGGGCACTTTATCAGAGGGAAACACATAAATGCTGATAGGTTAGGAAACCTCACTACTGTTTGAAAAATAGAGAAAAGGAGGAGGGAGGATGGGGGGGGGGGGGGGGGGGGGGGGGAATTGGAGAGTGATGAGTTCGAAATGGATAGAAGGGAGCGAGGTTAGAAAAATAGACGCCATTAAAAAAAGTGGGAAAGAGAATGAGAAAAGACAGCGGGACAAAGGAGGGGACGTATGAGCTCATTTTGTCCGACTGCACCGGGGGAACAGTTCACTGTGTTCCACACTGAACAATCGCTAGTGTTCCCTTGTGATAGTTTGACAGTGATGTTAATGCCTCATTAAAAGTACGAAGAGAGGCAGCCACTCGGCTCAGAGTTCTGAAACCGAAAGCCGTGGAACATCTCTTCAAAAGCAGCACCTCCATTAATTAATCTCCACAGATGGACACCTTGGCTTGTTTCCAGATGCAGCAAAGATAGGTGCTGGGAATTATAGCTGCTACTTGTGTGTGTGCATGGAAAGACCATCAAAAAAACCAAGAGTGTGATTGCGAGTCAGAGTAGCCCGGTCTGGAATCGTAATTGCCGTCGTTAGGCGAGGGCAACTGTTTGCCAAGTGGCTGAACTCCTGAGGAAATCAGGAGAAGTTATCAGAAACTGGCAATTATCACAGCCTGAAGCCAAACAACCATCACATGGGGATGGAAGACTTAACATAGATCTGTGTAGTTCAGACTCTGAGGCCAGAGATGTTGATGATGAATATTAATATATATCACGATATAAATCAAGTCACTATTTCTGACTTCAAAGATATTCTTGAGCTTGAAATTCTGCAAAGCTGCAAACAGAAAATTATTTAAATTCATTTTCTTCAATCTTGTATAAAGCATGAAAGATGGGCTTCTTGGGTCAGTTACATTAATCGATGGTACCATAGACTGCATATAAAGACGGACGACATGACAGCTCTCCAAAAGTGAAGCCAAAACATCTGGATCGCCCCCTGGTGGCTGGCTGCAGTATAGCTCATAAATCCCGCCCACGCCATGTTAGCAGATCGGACATTGGCCAAACTAAAAAGTCAAAGTGCACGTTAAATAAATGTTTCCCAAAGATTCTGTCATTTTAGGTAGTTCTTAACACGCTGACGTACAGTATGTTCAAGACTTCATTTTTTGTTTGTAGTTTGGTTTTAATTAGGGCTGTCAATCGATTCAAATATTTAATTGTGATTAATCACATGATTGTCCATAGTTAATTACTTATTTCATTATTTTCTGTTGATCATTACCTTAAAGGGAGATTTGTCAAGTATTTAATACTCTTATCAACATGGGAGTGGGCAAATATGCTGCTTTATGCAGATGTATGTATATATATATTATTAGAAATCAGTTAACAACAAATATTGTCCAGAAACCCTCACAGGTATTGCATTTAGCATAAAACAAAACGCTCAAATCATAACATGGCAAACTCATATCTTGAGGTCAGAGGTCAAGGGACCCCTTTGAAAATGGCCATGACAGTTTTTCCCTCGCTAAAATTTAGCGTAAGTTTGGAGCGTTATTTAACCTCCTTCATGACAAGCTAGTATGACATGGTTGGTACCGATGGATTCATTAGGTTGTCTAGTTTCATATGATACCAGTATCTACACTCTCTTATTGCGTTAACTCTAACAGCCCTAATTTAAATAAATAAATTATACAAAATCTTGTATAAAGCATGAAAGGTGGGCTTATATCTTAGGTTACATTCATCGACGGTACGGTATTGGCACCATGTCCTTTGCTACTAAAAATGGCCACAGCATGCATGATGTGTCTATAAACAGGGGTGGGGGGGGGGACACACACACACACACACACAATACAATATTGCTAGCACATAGTAATATTATGCGTTGTTGCCACGCTTGCACTCTGCATGCTCTATTAGATAGAGATGCTTCAAGTGATGAGCTTTCCTGCTTTTTGAACACTGAAGCATGTAAACGTGTTCTAGTAGAAACCCAAAATACAAGTATGAACGTGAAAATGAGCAGGATACGTCCCCTTTAAGTAGCCTTGCCATTTTCTATTACGATCAGTATTCATATGGTCTCTACTGCCCAGCCCCGATGGCGAGGCGAAGCAAAACAAATCATACATACAACCTTTTTGCAAAGACGTGAGTTGAATGCCACTAAAACCAAACGTGCTGTGGCATGACACGACAGAGGACAGGAGACTCATCGTGGATTACAGTGAGGCAGAGCGAGACGTATTAGAAGTGACAGATCAGAGAGTCAGGATTCACTTCTTTTCACTGAACACTGACGAAACAACACGCAAATGTCAACAGTGACCTGAATAAGCAGCCATCAGGCAGACAGAGAGAGAGAGAGGCACCAGAATAGAACAGACATATGAGCAAATCCAGCATACACAAACTAACAGCGGCATCGCCACCGCCAACAAACACCTACCTGTCATTGTCCACGCTCCTGAAGCCGGGGAGGATGTGTCTGAAGCTGGAGTTGCGGTCGAGTTTGGGTTGACTCTTGGTGCGTTTTATCGAGCCCTTCAGCCGCCGACTTAAAAAGCCCTGACGGAGAGAGAGACAGAGACGAGTCAGTCAAACGGAGGGAAGTCTCTGAGATGTCAATCATCCAGCTCAACTTGGCAGCGGGACGGAACATATTAATACCGACATTTGTCCTAAATTCGGTGAGGCCCAGTGTCATGTATAGTTAGTGGGTAATAAATGGGTATAGATCTTCATATCAGAGTGAGAGCGATGTTCACAGTGGGAGAAGTGAGGACAAGGTCAAACACAAAATGTTCCCTGCATACAAAGAGACTAGCAACACATTCACAGACAGGACCTTGACAAAGGGAGTTATAACAAGCCGGTTGGTAATATTTATGCACAAATCACAGATTGTTTCCCACAGCAGTAATTACGTCAGTCTTTGCCACGATTAATTCAATGGATACACCCCCTTTATTAGTTTTCTCATTCCTCTCTTTGTCTGAGTCTGTGTGTTTACTTCTTCTAACATCTGCAATCACACTCCCCCAAGCACCTCGCCGTCTCCATGGCAACTGTTGGCTGGCATTAAGAGCGAGAGAATACGAACAAATGAGATGTGGTGCAGAAATGGCAGGCTGTTGCAAGTTTTGAGAGAAAAAAAACATATTTTTTCTCCTTTTTTTTTTTTTTTTTTTTGAGAATTCACTGCTGAGAAGATCAGGAAGGAGAGGAAGAAGGAGAGGAAGGAAAAAAAAAAAGGACTTTGAATAGAGAGGGTGTATGGGAGAGTTGATAGAGCAACTTAGGAGGGCAGCACGAACTTAACAAGCAAGCCAGCACGCTGGAGATAGTACTAAACCGGGTATAGTGTCCAGGCTCAGGTGTAGCTTTTTATTCCAATCAAACAGCACAGCAGCTGATTCACCGGTTGAACAACAGACCGAACACCTTCAGGAGCCAAAGACTCGTATAACCTCAGCGCGCCGTGACCTCAGACATGCACACATTTCACGAGACGGAGACAGGAGACACGCCGCGAAACGACCTCCCTCGGTCCCAGTCGGGCCGTTAACACACCTGTATAATTACCACCTACAGTGTGAATGGGTCGCCCCGGGCAACAATGGGAGAGGGATAATTACAGAGTGACTTCCAGACAGCCTGCCAGATGATCACAGAGGAGCAACAGCATCCTGATGAACAACACCTGTCATCAGTAAAACACTCTGGGCTGCGAACAAAGACTTGCTAATGTCAGTATATTCAACACCGCACGCCTATCACGGTCGCTGTTCCATTAGTGTGTGACCGACAACAAAAGCGCTGTCCAACTTCCATACTTATTTTTAGTGTGCTCACACCGCAATACTGACAAAATTGAGTAGACTGAGAAACAGCCACAGAATGTGCTGTTGACGGACTAAATACTCAAAGGACACGGAGGAGTTACTCGCAGCTGCTGAACATTAAAACACATTGAGGATGGTGAAAGAAAGCTTGAGGAAAATGTTGAAAACAAGTATTATTTTAAGGGCACTCCACTAGTTTCTAAGTTCAGCACTCAGCCGCAGAAAACAGTCGTTCCTCTGTGGCTCTGGAGGGGAGCTTCCGAAAGTCTGAGAAAATAACTTGGCTTGTGCTCGGAGACTGCAGATTTATAACAGAAGGTCTGCATTACAAACTTGGAACGTGGAGTTTGAAAGACGTGGGAATTTCCCAGGCAGGGAAAGTCTGATTAAAGATGCTACTGAGGGTAAAGGGGAAAGTACTGAAATGCAAAAACTGTGTACTTTGTAGATGAGTGTACACCGACCAATTAGTAGATATTGTAGAATGAAAACGGGACACAGCTTGTGTCGATGGTTGGATGTGTTCATAGGGCTGCACAATTATGGCCAAAATGATAATCACAATTGTTTTGATCAATATTGAGATCACGATTATATTCAATGATTTTAGGGACAAATATTTGTATGGCACATTCTCATTTGAATAAACAGAGCGCTGCTCTCACTTCCATGTTGTGCTACATTCCTGCTAATTAACAAATCTTGGCATCAAAATAAGACTGTACCAAAACTTTTTAAATGGGCTGTCAATCGATTAAAATATTTAATTGCGATTAATCGCATGATTTTCCATAGTTAATCGGGATTAATCGCAAATTTTTTTATCTGTTCGAAATGTACCCTAAAGGGAGATTTGTCAAGTATTTACTACTCTTATCATCATGGGAGTGAACAAATATGCTGCTTTATGCAAAGGTATATATTTATTATTCGAAATCAATTAACAACACAGTGATAAATATTTTCCAGAAACCCTCACAGGTACTGCAATTAGCATAAATATGGTCAAATCAAAACATGGCAAACTGCAGACCAACAAGCAACAACAGCTGTCAGTTCAGCTGTTATTCACATATCTGGAGGTCAGAGGTCAAGGAACCCCTTTGAAAATGGCCATGCCAGTTTTTCCTCGCCAAAATTTAGCTAAAGTTTGAAGCGTTATTTAACCTCCTTTGTGAAAAACTAGTATGACATGGTTGTTCCAATCGATTCTTTAGGTTTTTTAGTTTCATATGATACCAGTATCTTCACTCTAGCATTAAAACTGAGCCCGTTACAACCTCCGAAAGATCGATTGTATTAATGCGTTAAAGAAATTAGTGGCATTAAAACGAATGTGCGTTAACGCGTTATTATCACGTTAAATTTGACAACATTGCTTTTTACCCAAAATGAAATCAACAGAGCTGCTTTCACTTTAACGTTGTGCTACGTTCCTGCTAATAAACAAATCTTTGCATCAGACTTAAAATAAGGTTCTTGTGTTAAGTAACATACAGTATATTACTCTTCTACTCTGGACTGCAGCCACAACATTCAGGAAAGTTCTTCACAGGATGCCGCTGTACTGTACGGTGCACGAGCAGCGGCATGGCAGTTCACCTAAAGTGAAGCCAAAACATCTGGATCGCCCCCTGGTGGCTGACTGTTGATTTGATATGAAGCAGTTTTTTATGAGCGGAGTATTTTAAAGGTCAATATCACAGTCGATCGTGTTCATTTAATTGTGGGAAAATCAAGAGTAATATTTGATTAATTGTGCAGCCCTATGTGTGCACTTTGTTGTTATGTTAGTAACTCTGATCTGATGGTGTCAGAGTACAGAAAGTTAGCAGTAAATGATAATAATAATAATAAATTTTATTTGTAACGCACTTTACATTTGAAACAAATCTCAAAGTGCTACAAAGTAAAAGCAGGTAAAATCAAAAATATAAGAAACAGATAAAAAGCTAACATAAAAAAAAAATAAAAAAAAATAGGAGCGTAAAAGCAGCAACCAGCAAGGTTCATTTAAAAGTCGTAGCTTCTGCAAAAAAAGGAAGGTTTTAAGTCCTTTTTTAAAACTGTCGGTAGTTTGTGGAGCGTACTATGACTACCTGCCATCAGTGAATTGTGTTCAGGAGCTTCTAGCTCATTGAGAGCTGAGTCACTGCTGATGGTGAGACCAGCACCTGCTCTGCTTTCTCAATCAAACTCTCTCTTTCCCTCCCTTAGCCGTCGTTCACTCCATATGTGCATGTGAGTGCGTGGGCATGTGATTAGATTAGCATTCTAAACAATGACAAACATGAGTCAGACTGTGCAGCAGGAATTTTATTTTCTTCGACTGCATTCCTTCAAAACACATGACAAGAGGACTTAAGAAGAGACAAAGGATTAGATTTTTTGATGGAAAAGATGGCACTGCAGCAGACACCCACACGTACTGTATGCGCCAACAACGACACACGCACACCTTTCTGGATATCATTCACAATCACCTCCAGATGTATAGTAACTCCACGCCTCTTCCCCGTAGTCCCCGGAGAGCGTGCACCTGCTGCTGTTGGCATATTCACAGCTAACAAATTAAAATGCTTCTCTTTTTTTTTCCTCCATCCGCAGAAATAAGTCAGTGAAGAGAAACCTGTCCCTGTAGGCGAGGCGGATTGATTAGTGGCTGCTTGTTCTGTTTTTACTTCTCTGCTTCCCCTGATGGATGGACTCTGGAGAACGGAGGGAGAAACAGAACCCAGAGGAAAGATACGCCACCCTATAATTTCTCTGATTATTTTGTATTCCACGTTCTCCCTTTCGCCCTCTCCGGTGCATGCGGACAGCGATGCGACATTATATAACTCTTTAATTCAGTCGGCCTGTCAAAGCCCTTGCAGAGCTATTGTACAGGTTAAAAGGTCAGCAGATATGAGCGGCCCGTTTTCCCCAATCAGTCAGTAAGAATGACTGATGGCTATATTAACACCCGATTAAACCCCACGGGAGACACTGGAAGCACTGCTAAAGTGTTAGCATTTAATTCGCCTTCAGCGCCTGCTCATATGAGATGATTGAGAGAGCAAGAGAGGGAAAAGAAATATGCAGGAAGAGAAATAAAGATAGAGACATATGGTGGAATAGTGGAGAGGAAAGAGACGGAGGTGAGGCTAGTCAAAAGAAATTGAGAAAATGACAGTGAGTGCTTGCCAGAGAGGGACGAGCTATAGGAGCAGGATAAATGGAAAAAAAAGTGCAGCAGTACAATGTGGGGGTGGCAGAGCATGAGCTGATAGAAAAAGCAATAGAATGAA
The DNA here is from genome assembly GCA_916701645.2 of Sebastolobus alascanus. Lineage (NCBI taxonomy): Eukaryota > Metazoa > Chordata > Actinopteri > Perciformes > Sebastidae > Sebastolobus > Sebastolobus alascanus. The sequence goes on along the minus strand of CAKAOJ020000160.1, from coordinate 1,354,048 downwards.
ACTAAATGAGGGGGGAAAGTGAGGAGAAAAGTGCAGCAAATGAGTGACAAGGTCGCCGGTGGATCACGGCTCAGCAGAGCACAGCGACGGCTGCAGAGAGAATCGAGTCAGAGCTGAAACAAAAGATGGTCGAATACAGTAGAATTAAGGTTGTTCCTCCCTGTGGTTCAGATTCTCATCAGTCACTCGTCTCAGCAACATTTGTCCATATGATGTCAGTTATTACGAATACGCTGTCAAAGTTAACGAGATAATAACTCATTAACGAACATTCGTTATAACGCCACTAATTTCTTTAACGCAACTTGCGATTTTTAGGTTGTAGCGGCTCAGATTTAAAGCTAGAAGAAGAAAATAATGACATCATACGGAACTAGAAAACCTAAAGAATCCATCGGTACCAACCAGGTCATACTAGCTTGTCGTGAAGGAGGTTAAATAACGATCAAAGGGGTCCCTTGACCTCTGACCTCCAGATCAGTGAATGTAAATGGGTTCTATGGGTACCCACGAGTCTCCCCTTTACAGACATGCCCACTTTATGATAATCACATGCAGTTTGGGGCAAGTCATAGTGAAGTCAGCACACTGACACACTGACAGCTGTTGTTGCCTGTTGGGCTGCAGTTTGCCATGTTATGATTTTTGCATATTGTTTTATGCTAAATGCAGAACCTGTGAGGGTTTCTGGACAATATCTGTCATTGTTTTGTGTTAATTAATTTTCAATAAGAGTATTAAATACTTGACAAATCTCCTTTTAAGGTACATTTTGAACAGATAAAAAAATGTGTGATGAAATTTGCAATTAATCTCGATTAATATTTTATCATTTAACAGCCCTAGTTATTACATATCAAGGAACTGATGGCTGACATTTGCTGACAACTGAATAAACCCGTTGTAAACAGCTCGACCTCTCCCCATTATGTCTTGCTTGCCGTATGTATCTTAAAGCTGACGTGACCCGTGACTCCAAATGTACACAATGAAACCTGACACCTATAATGAGATGTCATATATCACGTCATTGTTCTATTGTGTGGTAAAGAAATGCGTAAATTGACTCATGGGAATGCAATTTCCCTGTGAGCTTGGTTGAATAATACCTATAAATATCAATGCATGACTGAAAAAAAAAAGATTCAATACAGACAGCAGTGGTTCTCAACCAGGAGGTCCTGGGACCCCCAGGGGGTCTGTGAGGGAGTTCCAGGAGGTCCCCAGAGAAATGGGGAATTGTTTGTATTCACTATTAAATTCACTATAGAAGTGAGTCCAATGTGAGAGAAGAGTCATTCTGATGACAGGTTTCACTTCCTCCACGGTTATCTCTAGTATAGAAATCTGGTCTTAATCATATCTAACAACCAACTTCTTTTCAGATGGAGGTCCCTGAAGCGAAATCTTATAAAATGGGGGTCTGTGACCTAATGTGTCTCAATTTAGGGGTCCTTAACACGAAAAAGGTTGAGAACCACTGCTACAGGAACGAGTCCTAAAACCCAGAAATGAGTTAGCATTTCAGCATTTCTGGTTCCCTCATCTGGAAGTCAATGGGTTATTTGTTAGATGCTTGAAATAAGGTCTGTGGTTAACACAAGCTGAAGAGATTTTTAACGTTTGTTCTAAGAAATAAAATATATCAATAAATACCCCACTCGTGAATTTTGAAGCCTTTATGTGTCCTAAAAAAGGCGGTTGCTAACAAGTCGCTAAATGAGACGACTGAACGTCATCACGGCGTCTCGTCCTCCTTTACAGCCTCGTTGTGTTTACTCGCGTTGATGTGAATGTGGTGTAGTTCATTAGGTTTTTACTTCTGGTGATTGCATTTACTCTTCAAAAATCATAAAAGTGGTGTTCATTTGTGGAGATTATCTTGCTGAACAAAACGTGTAAGTATCATAAACGTTTGTTTGCCACAGAGCTGATTTTCTGCAATAATCCAAAATCCACATCGGCTTTTTGTGGAGGGAACCAGGGCGATGCTAACCTCTTGGTTGGTCTACAATAATACGTCATATCTGGAGTGCTGAATACTGTTGACCTCCCTCCATTAATTAATTTCCGTTGGGTTCATAAATATCATTGGTTCTGAAGTGATGTTTGACCCTTTACGTTTCAATTTGCAAACACACAGAAACACGATAAGGCGATTACAGCCAGTGCCACCTGACGGGGAGCATTACAGCGTCACATGTTAGCGTGCATTTCAACGAGCTTTTTAATTATTCCTCCTTTCTACGGCTGACAGCTAATTAGTGGAAGGAGGGGGACGGATTAATCTGACTCAACATGCATCCTCGGAGGGGGAGGAGAGACTGGGTGTCACCGACCCTCCGTCCCTGGCTTATTGTACTGTAGCTCCAAAGGGGAAAGAATTTGTTGGTCCATATTTACTGTGTTATTTAAATGTGTGTTAGCTTACCTCGGCGTGTGTGAGAGAGAGTGCAACGGCCTTGCATACTTGATTGTAATCTCAGCCTGTCCAAGCCCATTAAATCAGCGCTAAGAGGACAGCTCAATTTTATCGCTGGGCTTTTTTTAGTTGTCTTTTTTTTCCTTCATGAAATTAAAGCAAATGCTTGCAACAAGTTAATTCTATTCCCTCGACTTGGCAATTCCAGGCTCCCCTAATGGGGGCTGATAGAATCAGTGCCTGGACAATCAGCAGGGTGTTCCCTGCTTCCACATCAACCTCTCTTGTCCTCCTCTAGCACAACCTGATGAAAACAAGAGACATACCTGTCCAATTAGACCCCCTGCTATTATCTGAGAGGAGAGGGGAGGTAGTGGAGGGGGGGGATGGAGTCGGGGAGAGATTGGATAAGGAGCTAAGTCACAATTGAGAATCAATCCAGCCTGCTACTGCAATCAGCGGGACGCGGACGTGACAGACTTAGATAAGGTTTGTTTGTCTGCTCTTTAAACAAGTCCTGAATAACAGAAACTACAGAGTTGGAACTTTTTTATTTTTTAATGTATGCAATCTGCTGGTATTTCTGAATTGGCTGTGGGAGATTAGGCTTTGGAGAGATTTTAGTTTCCTTCTATGCCTACTGGGGAGAAATTGTTTTTGAGAAGCGCTGGAGGATGTGCTTATGAGTGTGTGTGTGTGTGTGTGTGTGTGTGGCATCCATTTGTGTGCGCAGACATTGAACCCAGTCTCTGCAAAGAACATGAGAGAAAAACATTTTGACAGATTTAGCTCAAGGCCTAGGAGGGGTACTTTAGATGTCACCACAACTCTTTTCACTGGAGGGAGAAGAGCGAGGGATGGTTTGTCATCGCTAAAAGTGGGAGATGCAGGAGAGGAAGAGGAGGAGGAGGAGGAGGAGGAGGAGGAGGAGGAGGAGGAGGAGGAGGAGGAGGAGGAGGAGGAGGAGGAGGAGGAGGAGGAGGAAGAGGAGGAGGAGCAGGAGACCATCGTCTGCCTGCATGTCTTCCTGTTTCATGACTGTATCTCATCCAACTATCCATCCATGTTCATACCGTATCTATTGGGTATTTCTCTTGAGTCAAATTTGTTTACTAGTTTGCATTAAAAAAAGTTAATGAAAAAATTGCGATGGGGAGCTGTGTGATACCATCAGAGGCCACGAGGGGGCGGTGTGAGGAAAAAGTGCAGGAGAGGGTCAAACATTGTCCGGGGAAGCTTTCTTTGTGCAAGAAGTCACTGCTGCTTAGAGATTAGTTAAGTGGTCATGTGATTGAGATGGGATGACTTTGCTGCAGTGCTCTCTCTCTCTCTCTCTCTCTCTCTCTCTCTCTCTCTCTCTCTCTCTCTCTCTCTCTCTCTCTCTCTCTCTCTCCCTGGAGAGTACAAGGAGCTGCGTAAGAGACACTTAATCAATATTTAGCCTCTCTATCTGACCCTTTCTGTCTCCTACAGGCTTTTTTTTTTTTACATCTCTCTGTATCCACTCATTGATCCCTGGTCATATCAAAATAAAATGCTCTCATAAAATGACTCATTTCACATTCACAAGACAGAAAAAGAGCAGACACACACACTCAAACAGTTCATAATCCCTAGAAACCCCATTTCTGCTTTTGTATATGAACAGTAGGCTTATCAGGTAGTCAGTGTTACCAGAGTTACACGGTGTAAAACCCATTGAGTTCATTTTTTTGTAAAGGGGGCGTGTCATCAATACATAGTCAGACAACGGACGCAACAAACGTAAAGTGAAGGGAGCAGCTCAGAGTAGCAGGAGTCAGATTTCACACACAGGACGAGAGAGAGTGGACACACAAAACGATGGCGGAGGATTTGATGTCAAAGCGAAAAGCAAAAGTGCCTATTTGGCAATATTTTGGATTTAAACTAGGGCTGTCAAATGATTCAAATATTTAATCACATTTAATCGCATGATTGTCCATAATTAATCGCAAATTAATCACACATTTTTTAGCAGTTCAAAATGGAAAATGTACCTTAAAGGGAGATTTGTCAAGTATTTAATCCTCTTATCAACATGGGAGTGGACAAATATGCTGCTATATGCAAATGTATGTATATATTTATTATTGTAAATCAATAAACAACACAAAACAATGACCGATATTGTCCAGAAACCCTCACAGGTACTGCATTCAGCATAAAACAATATGCTCAAATTATAACATGGCAAACTGCAGCCCAACAGGCAACAACAGCTGTCAGTGTGTCAGTGTGCTGACTTCACTATGACTTGCCCCAAACTGCATGTGATTATCATAAAGTGGGCATGTCTGTAAAGGGGAGACTCGTGGGTACCCATAGAACCCGTTTACATTCACATATCTGGAGGTCAGAGGTCAAGGGACCCCTTTGAAAATGACCATAACAGTTTATCCTCGACAAAATGTACCCTAAGTTTGAACGTTATTTAACCTCCTTCGCGACATGGTTGGTACTAATGGATTCATCAGGTTTAGGTTTAGTCTACTTTCATATGATGCCCGTATCTTCACTCTAACTTTAAAACTACTCGTCCGTTTCAACCTCCAAATTATCCTTTGTGTTAATGTGTTAAGCGGTCATCCAACGTTAAAGATTAAAGTAAGCGCTCTACATACATCGAGCGTCATCTTATCTTGTAAAATGTCCGGAGTAATCTGTAACACCGGTGTTGTCACGAGTTTATTAACCGATGGGAAAATGTCCTCACCGTGACATCCCTAATGAACAGACGAGAGCTCGGCAATCTCCAGCTAATCAAGTTGTGGTTATTTTTTATGTGCACCTCCTAAAATAAAAACTGTTTCATGAGACACTTTATTCTCACTCTGCAGGCGGTCCAACACCAGCGGCTCGAGCTTATTTGTCTTTATTCACTGCGGGCTTTTACTAAGCCTTAGAGGCATCCCAAAGACTGAACACTACCGAATGGTGAAACTTTGAGTGCTGAAGACGGCTGATAGAGAAAAATGAAAGAAATGAGTAGATCGTTACTATTTTCAGAAATAATAAAATGTATTTTAGCTCTTAACTTGGCCCATTAGTGTCCCTGCTACGCCTTTAAAAAGGCTGACATGAAGTTGGAGGAGTGTTTATGAGAGTGAGTGCTGAGTGCTCTCGGCCCTGCTGGTCTAACATCGACTGTTTACAGTTCACCCACAGGTCGTCATCTCCCCCACTCATTATTTATTAATGGAAATATGCACTGCTAATTGTTAATTAGCTTGAAATTGATGACTCATAGCGGAATTTTTTGCTTCATTAACTGGCTGTTTAGTGAATTAAACATGGCAGAGAGCATACCGGATTTGAATTAGAGCAGGATGACAGACAAAGGACTGCTGTGTGTGTGTGTGTGTGTGTGTGTGTGTGTGTGTGTGTGTGTGTGTGTGTGTGTGTGTGTGTGTGGAAGAGAGACAGTTTGCTTAGAAGGGAGTGAGTGACTGTGCTGTGCGTGCAAAGGTGTGAGGGCGTGTGTGAGATGAGAGTGTGAGATGCAATGAAAAAATCACACAGGATGTAAAAAAAGAAGGGTGGTGTGTTGAACATGAACTCAAGATGTGGAGATGTGTGATGTGTAGACGGAGAACATCAAAGGACCCATTCCAACATTTGAAGTAAATGAGTTTCAGATTGGCACGGGTCCATCTGGACACCAGACCAGCCTACTGGAGACACTGATCTACAGCTAAGAGCCTACTAAGGAGAGTAAAACAGATAAAGAAGACAAGAGACGATACATAGAGACAAACTCACAGTACTCACGGTGACTCTGAAAGGTGTGGCAGCAGTGGACGTGGCCTCCATGGTGGGGGGGTTCTTGTCTGAGGAGCCGCCCGGCATGCTGCGTCGGCGTCCCGTCCTCTCTGGAGGAGACTCTGCAAACAGAGATGAACATATAACATATATGTTAAACTAATATTTTTCACAATTTAAACATTGTAAGAGCAGCTCAACATTTTGGGAAATACAAGTATTCGCATTCTTGGTGAGAGTTATGGTACGTGTCCACAGGATCCGTCCTTTCCACGCTTACTATTCATTGTCTATGTAAGCAGCCGTGCAATGCATTCTGGTAGCGTGGCGGCACGATTCGAGAGACGGGGCGTCACGTCGGCCGCTTCTCATTTGCATAAAGTTGAGTTCTAGGCTACTTAATGCAAATCAGGGGCGTCCGGCGTGACTCACCGCCTCCGGAAACTCCTGACAAGCTTTTAAACTAACGGTTGACGACAAGATTCAGCAACTGCACGACTTATTTCTCGCATAAAATATTTTCAGAAACACATTTCAGTGAACTATTTTCGTAATATAATAGAAAAAAAAGCTGCCACGTTGGTTCCAGTTTGAAAGCTGGGTGCAGAAGCCCACGGAGGGAAAGAGTTCGTCCAATGCAGGGAAGCGAGGCAATCCCTCGCGTGTAAAAACACCCCGGTGGACACGTACCATTACACAAGAAGATCGATACCACTCCGATTTCTGTCCGTTAGCGATGGAGCTAAAGGAGACGATTAGCTTAGCTTAGCATAAAAACTGCAAGCAAGAGGAAGCAGAGAGCGAGGCTCTTTCCAAAGTAAAAAACAGATCCAAAGGTAGAGCTTTGAGCGAGGGTGTGGAGTTTGGGTTGACTCAGACTGCTGCCAGTGAAAGCTTTGATATGGGTGAGACATATTTAACCATGACAAACCCAAACCTTAGCCTGGGGGTGTTCAAAACATTCAACGTGTGCTTGTGCACTACACATGAAAGGCACGTCTGTGAGAACATGCACGAGTAAGTGTTCTCTGTGCATCACTGGACTGAGTTATATTCCTAAATGAATGCACCAATGAGTCCATTCAGGGAGTAAAAGGCTGATCTTCCCATCCTTTCTCCTTTCCCGGTTTACTAAACTTATCTCTTAACTTGGACTGTCAAAGTTAACGCGATAACAACGAATTAACGCAAACTCGTTTAATGCAATCGATCTTTCGGAGGTTGTAACGGGCTATCTTTTTATCTTGTGTGTCGAATTCTTTCTATTAACTTGTACACACACACACAGTACAGCATCGCATCAGATCAGTATGAAGAGTTGTGAAAGACTTCTGGAGTAAAAGACTGTGCGTGCGTGCGGAAGCAGCGAATCTGGTCATGTCCGAGAGGAATGCGAGTGATGTTGAGCGCACGTGTCTCCGCAGGTTTCACAGAGCCATCACTGCTAACTGCTGGCTCATCAAGTGCAGAGCAAACTATCAACATTCGGTGGCCTTCTATAACCCCGAATGATGATTTGAAAACTGTTTAGACTAGTATGTTCTGTACATGAGCTGCAACTTTAAACACAAGACATCATCTAACATAATGAAGGTCCCAGCTAGGGCAACAGATTTATTAAAAACATATATTAAATATTAGAAACAAGCCTAAAAGTGTGGATGAAAATGTGTAGAACTAGGTCAGATACACTGATATAATCTGCTGAAACATGCTGGGTCGCTGTGTCACTGAGACCGTGTCACATTATTTAAATTACATCTTTGACTGTCTGCAGCACTGGAAACTAATGAAATTAGTGTTAAGTGTGTGTGTGTGTGGCAGAGTGACTCTAATGAGGATGAAATTATGAAGCAAATCCTCCTCTCCTCTCCTCCAGTCACACACTACACTGTAGTATAGAATATGTATAAGGACTCGGAGTGGGAGCTCCACACTGACTGCTGATCCAACCATCTCCAGATTTGGCTCCAGACTATCAACACTTAAAGTTATCAAACCACTTTATCGATTAACGTGACGTCTCATGGACAAAATGTAAGGATTTTAAACCAGTGAACACTTGGTATCTTCACAAAGCTTCGTCATAAATCTTCATCAGACCTCAAAACTAATCTGTAAAATCAAAATGTGATATGATTTGGCCAATATATGACAGTACTTTTCACTTCAGAATATGCAACTAAAAGAGGCATGATTGTGCATATTCTGGTATAAATACTGGCTTCAGCTAAATGAGGACTGTAGTGATCCGATACTGCAATGATAATGGTGCCAAAAGTCATATGACATTTGCATATAGAGCATCTCTAATAAGCCACACACACACTTGGAGTGTGTCAATGCTATCCTTTCTATTAGCTTGTCAAGCTGAGCTGTGCTAAATTAGCTGTCTGCTGTTGAACAGGCTGATTGACTGAATTAGCGTGCGTTGTAATTGAAGAACGAATGGCGGAATAGCACCTCCTGCTGTGCAGAGCACTGGCCGGCATCCCGACTACCATAATATTCATCTCAACATGAACATGAACATAAACGCAGCCGAACACAACATGCTCTGACACGGAGCAGACGTCCTCTGTTGCAAAATCACATCTCTGTAATTGAAAATGTGGATCCTCTGAGCAGTGATCTACTGCTCTGTGGAGGTGAGGAGTATCTGATTTTAAACTAGCTTGGCTTCTTTGAGTCACAGAGACATGTAAGGACTCAGCAGGACGTGTCTGATGAGAGGTCGTATCAAGTCTGTCAGAGCAAGTCTCAAGTCCTTGAAGGAGAGTCAAGTAAGTCTTCATAAGCAAAGTCAAGACTTTAAGGTCTCTGAATCCACTCAGTCATTCCAATGAAGAGGTCTAACAATGAAATATGGAAGGTGTATGGTCATGCAAGTCCTACCTGTAGTGGTCACATCTATTTAGTGTTGAGTCTCAGATAGTTTTAATCTAACAGTAGTCAAATCCAAGTCAAGCGTCAAGTCTTCATTTTTGAGACTTAAGCCTGACTTAAGTCTAAGGCTGCGGTCGAACAGTCTTTTTTGCTTAAAATGGTCCCAAACTGAGTGAAATGACCCGGAAGTATCTAAGGGGCAGCCATGATAAGAGCAGGTAGCAGGAAAGGTGCTTCAATTCTTCCTTTCTTATCTCCTTTAGTATAGGATACACTGGACCATCCTTTATGAACAGAAAGGAGATAATCCCACAATTTCTTGCGGCAGCAACATTTAAAGCGACGCACCATTGGGTCGTCAGTAACATTCAGCGTCCCTGTGTAATAGACATCCTTCTCAGGAGGTGAAATTCTGTTTTGGACAGGAATCCATTTGCTGTGTTAGAAATAAAGTTGCTAAAAAAACTTAAAAATAATAACAAAAAAAAAAACATCCACCCGGTCACCTCTCCTAAATCCTTACGAATTCTCCTCCACATCTTTCCTTGACCTTATGATGTTTTCCATCAAGGAAAATGGTCAGGAAAAGACGTTAGGACGTAATTTTTTTGACTATTGGACCTGACCCGTGTCTAACCTTATTGTAACTGTAAGTCTAAAAGGCTATGACCACATGTACAATGTGTTACTAACAGTTTCTGCATTAGAAGCAGTGTGACAGAGTCCTGTTCCTGGAGGCTGTTTCATGCATAAAGCGATATATTAATGACTAATGACACTCTAAGACTGTCTGATGGAGGTTTTCCAACATCTGACTCTTCATTTGTGTAACTTCAGTTGTCTCATTGGGTGGCAGCTCTGGATAAAATGTTACAAGGGGCCGTCTAGAAACACTATAAATCACTCTACATGATGTCAGGGAATGAATGCGTGGGGAAGTGGGCACATGAAAACCTGCTCGATCCATTACCATGGTGCAACATTTAATAAAAACTGGTTTTCAAAAAATCTGCCTCATTAAAACAAACAAATATGGTGGCATTGAAACGTCTGCTGCCATGACAACAAGTGTATTTAATCCTTTTAAATCTGAAAATCAATCATGAGTAAATAGGGACTGATAAGGTAATCATGAGCATTGACTGAAATAAGTCAGCAGTGTGAATTTCTGCTTCTCTTGTCACAAATTATTTCTGCGCTCAACTTCACTGGATTCACCCCTCCAGTCTTCTTAATTCCTTTAACGGAAATCTCCCCACTTGTCCACAGCTGGCTGCTACGAGCGCTCAGAGGAAAAGCTCACACACTCACAAACACACATCATTTAGTTGTGAACTAATTGCTGTGTGAAATTGCAGTGCACGCTTCCACATGTTGTCACCATCTGCGTGTAATGCATCTCCACAAATGCATGGAAAATTTCCCCTCGCTATAACTCGCTCCTGTGCGTCTGACTCTATCCCTCTAACCAACAGCAAGCAGTGAACAGACACCCAATAAAACTTCAATTAAAACACAACTGAAGTAAATCATCAAAGAGCTGTTTTAAACTGCATGTGGTGGCTGGTTTCAGATTGTTAACACCTCCCGTTTAGAGGAATGTCTCACGCTGTTTATTAAGCAATATCTGGAGGTGTATGAGGGAGCATCTAGCAGGCAAGTCTCTATTTTGTAAGGTCAATCAAAGGGTCAGAGGGCAACAGAGGGTGAGGTATCTTTTAACTACCAGGTCTGGAGGCCTTAAGGCCAGCTATTGTGTTATATTGACCTTATTTCCAATCTATTCCCTGTATATCATTTCCTTCTCTTCCACATTTTCCTCCTCATCGTGATCATATAATTGTCATTCTCCTTCACCAATCCACTTTCTTCCCTCTGCGCAGCACTCAGATTAATGTTCTCTTCAAACCTCCATCTCTGAATTTCCTTACTGATATTGATATTTTTAAACGTAAACTAAAAACACATCTATTTAGTCTGGCTTTTATGTAGTGTTTTATAATTTTAAAATGTTATGGTTTTAATGTTTATACTTATTTTATTTATCATCACCTATATGGTGCTTGTTTTACTCATTTGTTTTTACTATTTTGGAATTTTATTGTTAAATACCATCTGCTTACTTTGTGTAGTTTCACGGTTTTTATTTATTTATTTATTTTTATTGTTATTTCCTTGTTTTTTATTTATCTTTTCTTATTTTGGATGCCCATCTTTGGTTGCTTTCATATTTGAGGAACTTTTGTGTTGTCTGTTTTGGTGTGCATTGGTCTCTAGGTCCATTTTTAACATTCCGCATTTTGTCAATCGTCTGTACAGCACTTTGAATTGCATTTAGCTTGTTTGAAAGGTGCTATATAAATAAAGTTTGATTGATTGAACTTCATCTCCTAAATCAAATCGATCTCTCATCCGTCGTTACCTCCTCGTTGCATCTCTTGCTGTTATTCACATTCCCCCCAAAAAGTCCTACCGCCGCCTCTCCCTCCTCCATCACCATCTGCCCACAAACAGAGCCGTCTCTCGGTCTCCGTTCCACCCACCTCCAGGCTTGCTCACAGTTGTTTAATGGGAACCTGAAAATGCCAGTGAGAGCCCCGGGGGGGCCTAAAGCGGCACAGACTGCATAGAGGATAGTCACCTGCATTTTGTGTGTGCACAGGAGTGAGTGTGTGTCTCAGTCTGGCCAACAGAGATAGAGGCAGTGCATCCTGGGAGTGAATGTGTCTTGTTAAATAAAATATTAAACAAAATGAATATCTTATTCTTAAAGGTGCTCAAAACGAAAATCAGAGCGTATCTATTGCCTCCACACAGCTCTCAACATGGCGACTAACAGTGTTAACATGCCAACAATGCTGACAGAGCTAACAATCTTTACCTGAGCGGGAACCGGAGCGCGGGCGCTATGCTTCCACGCTGTCGGTCGGGACGGCATTATCAGCGGTAACTGTCGTAGAAGAGCCGTGCACAGCAGCAGCCACGAGCTAGGTAGTCGGGCACGCTCACATGCACTAAAAGGCACGCTCTTCCGGCCCGGCTATGTAGCACAGAGAAGCTCAGATTACAACACACACACAGACGGGCTCTGACTTCATTGTTCTCTATAACTTTACTAACGGTGCCTTCAAATGAAACTTGTGAGCTCATGTTTACAACATGAGAAGTCATGTACACGATCTGCTCGGCGTTCAAGTGGTTAAGTCATGAGAACACCGCTGCTAAGCAACGGCAATAGTAACGTTACTGACGGCGTCTAATAGCCACAGAGGCTAACGATTTAGCAAGCTAACAAGTGGGTAACATAATGCAGGAAATGCAAAGGTATAATGACAGAGGGAAAAGATGAGCCCGTTGGGAATATCAACATTTCCCCCAGACCTATTATAAAATTATGAAGAAAAATAATATACGACTAAAATTGCCGAGAGTTACATGAGATTGTACCACTCTCATGTCTGTAAACTAAGTGTGAATTTAGAGACAGCAGGCGGTTAGCGTAGCTTAGCATTAAGACTGGAAGCAGTCTCCAAAAGTATCTATTATCTAACACTATCTAACATCTATTAGCACCTCTTAAACTCACTAATTAACCCGCTGTATCTCATTAGTTTACAAAAACTGAAGTGTAAAACCTTCTGTTGTGGGTTAATGGGGGGTCTGTTCAGCACCTTGAGGTTGCCAGGCAACCAGACAAAGAAATATTTCAAGCTTGTACAACTCATCGTTTCCTTGTCCTTGTTGTCATTTCCCATTTTGTACAGATTAAACAAACAAGATATGAGGTGTTAATTATTTCATGCTAAGCTACCTACGTACCTACCTACGGTATCCATCCATCCATCAATGGTATCTAAAGCTATCTTCCCTCCATTAACAGTGAGTGATATAGGTCAGACTGCATGTTTCCTTAGTGTTTCCCTGCTCCATCCAGTGCCCAGTGCCAGCTAACCTTCCCTTCCTCTCAGACTTCACCAGAACAGGATATTCCAGCTATGTAGACGAAAGGTGGGGGAGGAAAGGTCCAAAGCCTCTCCTACTTCGGAAAACTAACAGTGCTGTTCAATATTTTCCAAATGTTTTGTGCGTTGCTATCAAGGCGAGACAAACAGGATGAACAGAGTACGACTGATTCATGTGTGAGGTGTGCAGAGGAAGAGCACGCTGGGCCGGCAGGTGGGAATGTGTCACAAAAACTGTTAGAAGACCGACAGGCAGCTGATAGCATCGAGTTAATCATCTAAAGGGAAACAGGAATGGTGATGAACGTTTTGCATAACGAATTATTTTTGGTGTGTCTGAGCAGAAGTGCTGTGTGGTTATATAATAATAATAATGACAGTTGACTTTCTGAACACTTGTTCTTTTGCCTGGAGTGATGTGCTGTATGATCTTTTATCGCTCGAGGAGCTGGATGTGCTAAGTGGCTCCGTGATGAAAGAGGTAATTCACAAAGGTTGTAGTAAGCAAGTTGTTGTTGCACAGGGTATTATTAATCTGCCTTCAGATGATAGCCGCTTTAAAAGAACATTCAGTATCTACTCTCTGTACTGCTGGTGTTACGCTAGACATAACTCTGCCGACTTTGACTTCTTGATTTGTCTTTCTCTTTTTTTTTTTAAATGACTAAATGTCCCTCTACTCCACTGAACATATCCTTACAGTATATTTACTTAAAGGTCCAGTGTGTAGGATCTGGCCGTATCTAGCGGTGAGGTGAGGAGATTGCAACCGACTGAAGTCTCTCGAGCGTGTTGGAGAGCTACGGTGGCCGACGCCAAAACACGAATGACCCTCTCTAGAGCCGGTTGGAGCAGAGCCAGTGCATGAGGGAAGTGAGTGGTGAAGCAAGAGAGAGAGAGCGGCGGCGACGGGAGCGAGTAACGTTATCGACTCCGGCCCAAGCAGGAAAAGTTAACAGTGTTTGGTTTGTCCGTTCTGGGCTACTGTAGAAACATGGACCCGCTCCCTATGTAGATATAAACGGCTCATTCTATGGTTAACGAAAACACAACGATTCTTATTATCAGGTGATGTGATTGGCCAAACAAACCCAAACTTCGCTCCAGCTCCGCTCTGACTAGCTTTGTTTGAGGGCATGTTAAACTAGCCGCTTGGCAGGTATTACGCAAATGTGTCACTTTGTGACATCACACGATACGGAAGAAACGGTAGGACTTCATGAAGGCGTTTCAGGGAGTTCAGGAGCAGTGTTTCTGTGGGGGAGGATAACTCCCTTTGGCCTGGACTTTGGGCTTTGTAACTGACCTTTTACATGCACAAAAAACTATATAATACACTAAAGGAAAGGGAAAAAGCACAAAAACATAATAGGTCCTATTTAAATGTTGTTGAAATATGTATCTGATACATTGAAATAACAGCTGTAGCCTACTTAAACTGGCACACTTTTCATGAGCAACTCCAAATGATGGAGGTCCTGGTTTCATAACCTTAAATTATATATATATATTGATATATAAATGAAAGATTAACTGGCAGAATGTGACTCCTTTCACATACACGCAGTCACTTGAGCAACTATTAATATTAAAATATTCATTATAGCCGCTTTAAAAGAGGGTGTTGGAACAAGGAGGAAAAAAATCCAACTTGTGCTCATCGAGCTAATGAGAGCGTGAGTACAGGATCCTGTTATCAACAGCAGCACGCGTCGGCAGTTCAAGAAGTCTATACCCTGAGTGCTGAAAAATAGCCTCCAAAGAGAAAGCAGAGTTGTTGTGTTGTGACAGGAGGGAGAATCAGAGGAGAATTCAAACACACACACACACACACACACACACACACACATACATACATCCTCTGTGGGCCGCTGAAATGTGCAGCAAAAATCACAGGCTGTCAAGCTGTGTTTACTGCGTTGTCTCTACCTGGAGGAGGACTATCTTCTCTTGGTCCACGCCGCCTCTCATCCTCCCTCCTTCACAAATACATCACTTTTCTGTTTTCCCCCTCAAGTACAAGACAACTAGAACTTGTCTCGACTGGCTGATAGTGCTGCTAGTGTCCGTCTGGAATATAAACTGTGAATTAACGTCAATCAACGAGCAATCTGTCAGGACGGAGATTTATTTTTTCATTCATTTTGTCCGAAGGCATAGTCTCATTAGTGGTATATCTGACTCCGGCTGGACAGTGATCCATGTAATGGAGGCCACAGAGGAGGCCCACCCATGCAGGCACATACTGTATTACAGGCACAGCTTTGAATTGTCAGACTAAAAACACATGTTGGTGTGTGAGAGAGAGAATAAGCGATGGAGGGGGGGAGAGAGTGTTTCCTTGTGTGAGGGCAGACAGAGACTCTAATGTGTTAACACTGAACTGTGAGGACAGCGCTGGACTTTTGACCTCTGAGATGTGGTATTTACACAGCGCAGAGATGATGGGGTGATAAAGAGGTGCTGTCCCGGTCTCCTCGGAGCAACTGTGGACACGAGGGAGAAAAGACAATCATCTCAACCTACAGCAACCACTAGTGCAGTCAATAGAGATGTTCAGATACCATTTGTTCCTTCCCGATTATTATTATTATTATTATTATAACAGCTGTTGACCATGCATGGATGTGATATGATGTACTTTTGTAGCTTCTAACTGAATCTCCTGCTTCCCTGCTTGTACTTTCAAATATAAATATACTTTCAGCTGTATTATAGGAGTCGTGTTAAGTTGCTGTTGATGAAATCTTCATAGTAAAAGCTTTGAAATAACAATATAACGGTGGACTTTTATTGTGAAGAACATAGGAAATGAAACGTGTTATGTGTGATATCACAGATGTGGTTAAACACATCCTCAAGCAGGTAGCTCTGTTGTTAATGGAGATGTAAATCCCTGCCGTGCTGAGCTGACGCTCCGAGTCATGTGTGGAAAAATCACGTGAACTTGGCTTGTGTCTTGTCACCGTCAAACACGCTACTTAACGTTAAGCACACAACCTACGCACTTAGTTATTCCTTAGAGGACTTTGCTACTTGTATAACACATTTTAGTTTAAAAAACATCTTAAAAATAGATAATTCCCTGATGCTTTGGCCTGGCGGGGGAGTCATGTCAGGCCCGGCGGAAACCCTGGTATCGGATCGGTGCACAGACTGGTGTGCACGCCGATAACCAGTCCCGAATTTTGGGAAGTATCGGACGCATTTCCGATACTGTTATCGGTATCGAAACAACTCTAGCAGTCAACAGTCACTTCACTTTCTGCTAACACTGAGCCTCTATCTGAGGTCGACAGACATCACAGCAGCCTGGATTTAGACCAGAATTTATTATCAACACCTCAAAATGGAACAAAAAAGTTTGTGAATCATAGTCACCCAATAAACAGTGTAAAAGTTCAGATATTGGGCTCATCAAGCAGCATCGCAGCTGATTTTAACTGGATTTTTTCCACAAACACAAGGATTCTATATTCGACCCTGTTCAAGCGATATCCACAGAGAGGGGCTCTGCTTCATGTTTAGTTTGGCACACGCATGCCTTTGTATGCAGTGTGTTATGGGAAGGCAGAGGAGGAGGAGGAGGAGGAGGAGGAGGAGGAGGAGGAGGAGGAGGAGGAGGAGGAGGAGGAGGAGGAGAGTGGAGTGCAGAAGGAGGAAGTTTGTGTTTGTGCAGAGGGCGACACAGCAGCAACATTCCTGCGACTGCCGACTGAGATCGTACCAACTTCAATAACATCCACTAGCAGACATATGAAACACACACACCCTGTGCAGGCTCGGTGTCAGTTGATAAAGTTATGACATATGACAGCTCTTTGAGATATTTTCCCCCTGAAAATACAGGTTGCACAAAGCGAACAGAGAATGACAGGCGCACTTTATTGGCAGAGTTATGTGCATCACTTCTGCATGATTGAGATCTGATCTTATGGACTGGTTCTCAAGGGCAACGGGTGCGTTTCTTCAAATCTGTTTGTGCATTATTTGTTCTCATTCCTCGTGTTTTTTATCGGATATTGTGGTTGTATTATATCCAGACTCTGGAATTCAAAACAAAATATGAGCTGGACTGCTTCAAATATTTGTGCGAAGCTCTGGGGAATCACAAGGATAACAATGCCTAAACAAACAGTTTCATTACAGCACAATTCATTTTTTTAACCATGACTGTGTGCATAGATAAGTGCATGTGAAAATGTCTATGCTTTAGGGAAGGGGGGGGGAAATTGATGCAGTATTGTGATATTTTGCGTGACAATATTGTATCGATACACAGACGTCAAGTATTGATCTATTATTATATAAACTACCTAACTTTTAAGAAGTTAAACAACCGCCACAAACGCTGCGTTCAGTTTTTCTGTTTTTAATTCTTCGCAATGCGAGTCCCACGTATTTACACGATGCTACTAACACCAGCAGCACGACAAGGCGCTTAGCATTTATTCTGCGCTTCCCTTCATCCAGAGCAAGTTCTCTACATTGAGCAACATTTTTACTCCGTATCATAGCAACCAGACACAACCAAAGCGTCTCCGCTGCGCCTCATCGTCCTTCTGTGTTCTACATTTAACAATAAACAAGTATTTAATTATTTTTAAAACTGTTATTATATAGCACTAAAATCAGGATGGAGAAAATCAATCTTAGCTTGTTGGGAAGAACGCTAAATAACGCTCCAACGTTACACAATATTTTGGCGAGGAAAAACTGGCATGGCCTTTTT
Source organism: Sebastolobus alascanus (assembly GCA_916701645.2). Lineage (NCBI taxonomy): Eukaryota > Metazoa > Chordata > Actinopteri > Perciformes > Sebastidae > Sebastolobus > Sebastolobus alascanus. The sequence goes on along the minus strand of CAKAOJ020000160.1, from coordinate 1,336,266 downwards.
CAAATGGGTCCCTTGACCTCTGATCTCAAGATATGTGAATGAAAACCTTGAGATGAACAGAGTGAAAACTATCTTATTAGATAAAAACAGATGTTGACAAACTGCATAATTTGCAGTTAAAAAAAGGTAATATATCGCAATATATCTTATCGCAGTAGTATCATGATCATATTGTATCGTGGAGCCTCTGGTGATTCCCACCCATACTATGCTTACTCGCACATACTGTCTGCTGTCTGTCGACAGGCTGTTTTCAGGGTGAGGGATGGCAGTGATCTTCTATATTTCTACAGCTATTCCCCCACAATCGTTCCCTGGCTCTGGCTTGTAGTCTGAGTTGATATCTATGGATTAAGGGGGGGATTAGCCTGCACCTGTCCCCCTGTTATTGGACTCTTTTGGGTGCTAAGAAGCACCGCGTCATCTGGCCCATCTCCATGATTCACCAGGCTGAGGGGAAAGGAAGGTAGACAAGGACACAGACTCCAGAGATGAGACTAAGATCAGAAAGTAATCCCGGGTTAAACATTGAGATGATGAGGAGAGCTCTGGCGGGCTCACTTCTCTGCTTGATTGCTATATCGACTGTCCCTGCCCTCTGTCTCACGCCTCTGCTTCCCATTATATGGTCTCCATTTATTACATTTTCACTTATCATACTAGAATATATCCTGACAGAGTAGATAAGAAATACTTTTTACTCTGTTTTATCTTTAATTTCTACAGTTTTATTTCATATATTCTCCTGCCCCTTGGCCTGATTGCATATGCTGAAAATGAAGGCAAAATGATCAAAGAATGAGGTTGCCTATGCTGATTAGTGAAGCCTTTGTTTTACTAAAACATGACCTTAATCTCAGAGAGGATGTTCGGCCGCAAACTGCAAAAACAGATCAAAGGGCTAATCTGTTTTAAAGAAAACAGGAAAAGTGATTCCATTGGCCGTGAAGTTAAGGTCTGAACTTGGCACTACTTGGCTCTACATCTCTCGTTTTCTCTCCATCATGTTTTATATTAGACACAAATCATTAACACAGACTTGTTTCTAGTGTATACAAATGTGACTTAGGCAACGGAAACTGAGTCATTCTGATTGTCTGTGTTCTGGCCATGATTCCCATCGGACAGCCTTATTTATTTCTGTCCTCACTTCCCATCAGCACACACTCCGAACAAAACTCTGGCTACATCATAAACAGCCTGACAGAAACTAAGCATGACGCAGTAGCACAGATCAAAAGTGTTTCTTGGTAATGACCCATTGAGAATATGATTACGTGCAATAACTGTCAGCGGTAATGCATTATTGAGTTGTTATTGAGTAGTTCAAACACTTTCTTGAAAGCTGCTGCTGCCTGTAACTCTTGCTTTACTGTTACTGTGTGATATTTCATGTTTTCACGCAGTTGTTACTTTGCTTCTGTTACTGCGTGCTGTGTTGTGGATGGTTGGTGTTGGTATTTATATATATATATATATATACACAGAGATTTAGACTTGACCTGACTCGTCCTCCCTACTGTAGCTGCTCGCCTCGTCCTCCAACAGAAATATTAAGCAGCAAAGTATTGTGCTTTTAAAGGAATAGTTAGGACATTTTGGGAAATATGCTTGTTAACATTGTTGAAGAAAGTTAAATGAGTATATCAATGTCTGCTATATCCAATCCATGTCCACGTCCTATCATATCTGTCTGACATTCAGCTTAGCTTAGCATTAAGACTGGAAAGTAATTAACATTTATCTCGTTTATTTATTTCATTGTGACGTTGCCAGGCAACTAGCGGAGATACCTGAAAGCCACGGCTCCAGGCCATTAAAGCTAGGGTTGGTAATTGTATTCAAAAAGATTTTTTTTGTTATATTTGTTGAAATTATCTTAACATCCCGACAGCAATCAATAAATGAAATGCTCTGACAATAAAAAGAAAGATATCTGTTATCTGTGCCCGTCCCATAATTTCATTTGGCCCGAAGGAAATGATTGCACGGCCTAATGCCACTAATTTCTTTAACGGATTAACACAACTTGTGAGTTTTGGATTGTAACGGGCTCAGTTTTAAAGCTAAAGTGAAGATACTGACATGAATCCATTGGTGGTTAAATAACATTCCAAACTGTCATGACCATTTTCAAAGGGGTCCCTTGACCTCTGACCTCCAGATCAGTGAATGTAAATGGGTTCTCTGGGTACCCACGAGTCTCCCCTTTACAGACATGCCCACTTTATGATAATCACATGCAGTTTGGGGCAAGTCATAGTGAAGTCAGCACACTGACACACTGACAGCTGTTGTTGCCTGTTGGGCTGCAGTTTGCCATGTTATGATCTGAGCATATTGTTTTATGCTAAATGCAGAACCTGTGAGGGTTTCTGGACAATATCTGTCAAGAGTATTAAATACTGCAATTAATCACGTGTAACTATGGACAATCATGCGATTAAACGTGATTAAAATGTTTAATCAACTGACAGCCCTAGTACTAACAATATCCATGTTTCTTGTTTAGATTCATGATAATAATTTTGGGGTGAATGGCTTTGGAGGAAGGCCTGAAGGGACAGACTGACAGACTGGGCGACGTTTTGGCTAGATTTAGGGACTTCTGGAGCTAGTGCTGCTAGCTACTTTCATTGAAAAAATGTTAGCAACACTGGGCTGGGTTTTTCAGTTGGATAATTTTAAAATCTAGCGTACTCTTGCTAACTTCTCAAGATTACCAACAGTCCAGCACATAACCCCCAGCTGGTGTTTAGGTGAGGTGTTGCCAGCTTTTAAGTGGAAATATGGGTCAGCAACAATAGAGTAAGACCAACGGAAAGAAAAGAAGAACGGCACGTTATTTCTGCCGGGAACAACCAGCGGGTTTTGGGTCATAACACCTACAGTAGGGGAGAATAGTACACAACCCCCGAGGGAAGTCTATCTGATACCATACAAAACAATCACTTCATGCCAAGCAGTAACAGCTCAAATCAGCCCAACATGAGGCAAGAAGAAGGAGACTAAATGTTAACTTTGACACAAACCACCCACTTTTCTCTCTCTGAAGAGATAGAAAAGTTTACTAGAGACAACTTTTCTATGGAAGATCTTTTACAATTTACAGTGGTTACGTGTTATATATGAAGACTCTGCCAATGCAGATGAACAGATTATGAACTCTGTTTTGGAAAATGGCAGCATTCATTCCATTCACAGGACAGAACAAAGAGTTTGATTGCATCAAGAGTTTCGAATGTCAGCATAACAAGTCAGAACAGACATTGAGCTCTCTCTTTCTCCGTCCATCTCTCAGCCACGCTATGAGATAATCAGCAATCATTCTGTATGTAAATGTCACCTGCGAAACAAGGGGAAACAGATCCTGATATAAGTTTTCCATCCACAGATAATGCCGCGCTGACACATGCTGAGAAAACAATAACACATGAGCTCACTCAGCTTCCCCCTGATCTGTCCCAGTGACAGTGTATACACCGAGAGGGGCTACAGCAACTTCCTCAAGATAAACTCACATAGCTGTTCATAGCTGTGGTGTGAACAAAAACACCCTCTTCATACTGTGCTTCTGGGCTTCTCGGATGAGACACATTTCAGCAACATCACATCATCTATAGCTCCGGGCACATTGAAGTGTTTATTTTTCTCCCCACAAGCCTTATTTCAATGAATTAGAGAAAACACACACACTGAGGGGTGGACAGTACGGATAAAATCTTCAATCAGTTTATGTAATTCTATATATACATTAATATTGCAATAGTGATCAAATTTCTGGAAATTGGACATACAGATGTTTTTGCTGTTCCAGTGAATTAAATAACTAAATAAAAGTAATTGTTGCAAAAGATCCTGCAAAAATAATTACAAAGCAGTCCCGCTGCATTTAAATGCACTTAAAGCTTCAGTCAGCAACAAGTTTTTGGCATCATTGGGCAAAAATCCCATAATAACCTTTCAGCATATTGTAATTCAAGTGTTCTGAGAGATAACTAGACTTCTGCTCCTCCTCATGGCTCTGTTTTCAGGCTTTAGAAAGTCTAGCTTGTGAGGGGAGACTTTGACCAATCACAGGTTATTTCAGAGAGAGAGCGTTCCTATTGGCTGTGCTCCGGCTGGTGGGCGGTGCTTGGTATTTCCTCAGCAGATCTCAACATGGCTGCATTGAGGACACCGGAGGACACAGAGCAACATGATTTTTTTCAGATTACCTGTCTCATGCACTACTGTCAGGATATAGTGACCGTTTTATAAAAAATATTTTTTTTTAATCATATATGCTCCATTTCTACCTACTTCAGCTTTATGGTGCAGGAACCTAATTTCATCAGTATCATGTAATGAAAAAACCTGGTTTCCATAATCAGGGAAGGGGGTTAGAGAATCCAGATTTCCTCTGAATAAAGCAAATTTCTTAGCCATGTGTAACGGGGTCTCTAATTGGACTTTTATATTAGCGCATGTGCATTACAAAGCGCAGCAACTGCCACTCGAGGGCAGCAGAAACAAGCTGTGAACACTACACTAACGTTATGAAGTTGGCAATTGCAAGTCTCTACTTTTAGCTCCGTTTTGGTCTCCCAAAACGTCCGTCTCCTTACCTGCTAAATGCTCCAGTATGTTCACTAGCTAGTCACTAACTTTGTCCGTCTGCTGTTTGGTGCTGGACAGATGCAGCTGGTGAAAACAGCTGTCTGCTGCGGATGAGACCGTGAGATTGAACCAAAACAGTTACACAAAAACAGTTTGGGCAAAACATCAATATCCACCGTGCATCACCTTCCTTTGGTTCTACCCGCCAACACCTCCACAGCACATATAACACACATCCATGCTCTACTTTCTTTTGCTGACCTACATACTCCATTGTTCATTTGAGTTAACCTTAGTTTAATTACATGTTTTGTTTTAAGTATTATCTTGCGTGAACTCCCTTTTTGTCTCATTCCCTGAACCAGTTTGTGAAATATGCTATTATAGTTCTAGAGCTGAGGGGAACTACATAGTTGGGAGTCATTTGATCCACTGTTAATATAAAAAATATATCGATTATAGCTGCTTTAAAAGGTGCAGTGTGTAGGATTTAGTGACAACTAACAGTGAGGTTGCAGATTGCAACAAACTGAAACTTCTCCCGTGTGCTAAACATGTAGAACTACAGTGGCCGATGTCTCTCTCTAGAGTCAGTGTTTGGTTTGTCTGTTCTGGGCTACTGTAGAAACATGGCGGCCGGCTCCGTGAAAAGGATCAAAACGGCTCATTCTAAGGTAACGAAAACACATTATCATTATTATTATCAGGTGATTATACACTAAAGAAAACATACTTATTAATATTATATTCCATTTCTGCCAATAGATCCCCTTAAATCCTACACACCAGACCTTTAAGAAAGCAAAACAAAAGCGGAATATCAGTCATTTGTTGTATTAAGTATTACTTTTACATGAAAAATATTAATACTGTCCATGATGCAAATCTAAAGACAGCAGCTCTTACATGCTTTGCAGCTTTAATAATCACTTGCTGCTTATTGTTAACACTATAATAATAACTCCTCTACAGTCAGGAGATTACGTCAAATGACCACATGATGAATTCTGCCAACGGACCCACATAAAAGTCTCCAGAATGCACTGATGTACGACAACACACAGTTACAAGTTTAAGGACACACAAAGCACAACCACAACTTCTTTTAACTATTTCAACTAGTAAAATCAAAGCGTGAGTTGCTCTTCAGAGAGTCCTCTTTGCTTCATCTGGGAACAAGCTCTCCTCACCCGGTCGGCGTGTCACTGCGGTAATGTGTGTAAAAGTTTCTGTGAGGGGAGCTCGCACTTAGCCACAAAGATCAAGGCAGAGTGTGTTGCGTGTGTCTTTGTACATAAGCTCAGATGCGGGTGTGTGTGTGTGTGTGTGTGTGTGTGTGTCTGTGTGTGTGTGTGTGTGTGTGTGTGTGTTCTGTGTGAACTGAATGACAGAGGGGAGACTTCAAAGCAACTCTTTCATCAGATAGAGAAGCAAAGAGAAGACCTACAAATCAGGCACCTGCACACTCTTGTTTGTCTCACTCTCATGACCGTATCTGTCTCGGACTATAGAGGACTAACTACTTACATAATGCAAGCTATCTATAAAAAACAAACAAACACAAGTTTCAGTGTTGGTGAAAGTGAGCGTGATGCTTTCCTGCCCCAGCTATTTGTCTCCAGAAGGTTTGCATCATATCCACAGCAACCGAGCAACAGAGACGCAACAGTCTTCTGCTGAATATCTCGGCCGGCGAGTTACAGCAGTTCACTTGGAAAAAAAATCAATAGGCTGACGATTTCAGAGATACTTTCTTTTCTCTCAATCCAAGTCACATGAGCGAAGACTTGGGGGAAGACTTATCACTATAACCTTGCAGTTCAAACACTGCCTCCAGCAGTGAGTACAGGAGTACTTAGAGGCAGAAAAAAGCAGCAAAGTGAGGAAACAGAGTGCTTGAGGACAGAGTCTTGTGGGCTAACAGGAAAAAAGAAGTAGTTACTCAGTGCAGAAAACAAACTAACTGCCTTAAAGCCTTTTTTTTTTATTTGTTTTGTTTGCTAGGGACAAAAATATTCTCAGGCAAAGAGCCTTAACAGGAAGGAACCGCACAATTTAATGCTGATCTGTGAGCTGTTGGTGGTGCAATTGGAGAGTAGCAACACCTTGTGAATAGTGACGCCAAACTGTCATCTCACTCTCACACATGTGCAAAAACACATTCGCAGTAGTGGAGTGTTGCCATTGCTTAAAAAAATAACGTTACTATAAATGTATATATGAACAATGAAGCAGGAGCTGACTCTTCTCGTGTTGCTTGCACACAATGTGGTCTACATGTCCAAAGAGAAATACTTAATACCACCACAAATATGCACTTGTTAATGAGAATCAGAAACACGGAGCTACAGTATCCGTCTCCTCTGAGCTTTATCAGTATGTTGCAGGAGTCTTGTGATGTGCATGAGGCTAAAACTGCTGAAAGATGAACTTTTTTAGCAGTAGTAATTGTATTTATTACCCCTGCTGACAGACGGCCTGGTGCGGCTGCGGGACCGGCTTCGCTGACGCTGCAGTCGGGACTTGCCCAGGAATCTGTAGTAGTATGAGGGTCTCCCAGATCCCTTCCTAGTGACCCCGGCCATGCTGCTAGTTTCCACTCTGAACAACCACCAACAAGTCCTCTTGAATCTGGTATCAGCGCAGATAAACTCCAGGCGACGTTTTCAAGCACTGCAACTCGGTTTATCACAAGCTTCACTCTTGCAGGCACTCGCAGCTACTTAAAGTCCTCCTGGATTGATCAGATTCACTTCATTGTGAAACCACTTCCCTTTGGAGAAGGAGGAGATTAAACCATCAAACACCCAGAAAAAGTCCTCCTGGATTGTGTCGTGATCAAATCCGCTCCATCGTGAAACCACTTGGAGAAAGAGAAGATTAAACCATCAAACATCCACCTCCTGTTCAATACTGGTGTCCTGTCCCACAAGCTCAGACTTTAAGCTCCACCTTTGAACACTCCCCCCTCAAAGTTTCCCACAGCGAGATCCCAGAGGCATGATGTCCGGAATACTGTGTGAGTGTGTATCCTGAATGACAGGAAAGCTGTTCCTGCTCCCAGTAGTGCCAGAGTACACTAAAGGAATTTTATAGACAGTCAGAAAGCCAGTAGCTCTGTTTCATGAAGCAGTAAAGAAGTTTCTTTGTTATGTACATCCAAAACCAACTATCTTCAACTCCTGTGTGAGTGTGTGAGTGTGTGTAACAGACACAGAGAGTGTGCTTTGTGCTTGAGAACAACAAGAGAAAAGTTTGGGCTGCATAGAAAACATGCAGAGATAAGAGCTTCAGTGGAATGGAGTTAACAAGACGACTACCAGATAACAACATGTTTTACTTCCCTCCATCAACCAAACTAATCGGTAACAGACTTCACAGATGAGACGGCATCTGGTGCAGTAAACAAGTCTGACATAAAACAAAACCCCCCCACTGTTAGTGACTCCTGATCCAGTCACAGTCTGAGTCATGTCCTGGTTTTACAACTTAACCACTTTAATTTGTTTCCCTATAGGCGAGAAAGGCCTGGCAGAGTGTGATGGCCTATCAGAAGCAGATGTAAATAAGCTGTTAAACAGCCAATCAGAGCGCAGAATGACGGAGAGGGTCAGGCAGATGGACCATAGTCCACAACTAGACATAATGAATGCACTATCACAAGGATCCATGTAAGTGTGTGCACACTAAGGCTACGTGATGTTAACATGACCTTTAAAAATTAAATATTCAAACTAGGGCTGTTCTTGACCAAAACAATTCTTAATTCTTAGAGGCCTTCTTGATTTTAAGAGGTGTAAGACAACGTTTTGAAAAATGTATACAGTTGGCCTATATCTGAAAATGAAAATGAAAAGTTTAAGATACAAACGTAAAAATTAGAAAAGTACGAAATTAAAACAACCAAAGAGCTGATAGAACAAAGGCCAAGAAATCAGGGAGACGAAAACACTGGATTGTTTTTGTCTAGACTATTAAGACTATTAAGTAGTACTATCTATAAGTACTATTAGAAGTAGTTATGATTGTTAAAAATAGAAATTCAAAAAATTCACAATACAGACATTTGTATTACAAGTTACAAAAAATATTAGGAAAATTCATCTCTGATGCAATATTCATTATAGGAAATAATCTGCTCAATATTCATCAAAATCACTCGTTTTACACAAACTTCCTGCTGTTACTGCGTTCCCTATTTGGGCCAATAGTACAGTCTATCAGTTGTTCTGTACCCTTATTGTTATGCATTGAATATAATGTGAAATATCCATAAAATGTGTTACTTAGTCAGGGGTCGTCAGATTACTCAATGATAGATGATAGATAGATAGATGATAAATGATAGAAAAGGGGTCCTCTAAGGAAAAAGATTGGGAACTATTAGTGAATTTAATTGATAGATCTGTGAAACTGTTTCTCCACTTTAAATCTTGTATTTAACAGAGATGTGCTCATAAGTTTCTTGGAAATAAGTCATTCAGCATGAGGAAAGCATAAAAAATAACGTATCAACTGAAGTGATCTTAGTCCACTAAGACCAAAACGACCGATTGTCCACTATTCAACTCCCTACTTAAAACTGCATGTATCATGGTGATTCATGAGCAAACCACTGTTGACTTCTCATGTTTTTTTTTCATGATATAATGTGAATTTCTATACAGTCGTAACATCTGAGGACAGAATTACACAGTATATGTGTCATGAGTCTCACTCCTCTGAAATGTCAGCCAGGGTTTAGGTTACACACACATCTTTCTTTTATTTGTCTTTCATTTCATTTTATTTCATTTATTTAATGCATTAACGCAACTTGCAATTTTTACCTCGTAGCGGATTCAGTTTTAAACCGAGAGTGAAGATACTGGCACCATATGAAACCAGAAAAACCTAATGAATCCATCCAATAATAAATATATACATACATTTGCATAAAGCAGCATATTTGTCCACTCCCATGTTGATAAGAGTATTAAATACTTGATAAATCTCCCTTTAAGGCACATTTTGAAATGCTAAAAAATGTGTGATTAATTTGTGATTTATCGCGATTAAATATTTGAATCGATTGACAGCCCTTAAATAAAGATAATAAAATGACTTAAGCACATCCACTGATGAAGAACATGATATGTGACTGAAAGCTTTGTAAAACTTGTGATCGCTTCTGTAAAACAACTAATAGCCACCGTGGCTCCACTACGACTGACAAGTGACATTTGGGAAGTACAGAAATAAAACAATAATGACCACAAAAGGCATCGTTGTATAAAAATGCTGATACACGAACAAAAGCATACAAAGCAGAGACAAAAATGCACGGTCACAAACAGCCTGAGCAAAAAAAAAAAACGCAACTTTCAACCACTCAATGTCTCTCACGGTCCCAAGACAAATGATCCCAAGTCTTCCTCTCCTGCTCTCTCATACTCTCCCTCTCCATCACCTTTCCTTCCCTCTATGGCTGCTCAATTGTTCACTGTGATGCCGCTTGCTGCTAGTGAGAGCAGTGGGGACCATAACGCTACACGCCGTGTGGAGTTTTTGTCATTACCTCAGCCCATAAACTCACAACGACAGAATGCAGCGGTGTGTGTACGTCTCTGTATGTCTCTAACATAGGCTGGACTGTTCCCCCGGTCCCACAGAGAGTATTTAGCAGCACCATTAGCAGGTAGACATCAATCCAGAGCGGGTCAGAGCCTCGCGCCGGGTAGCAGAGGGAAGGTAAAGGCCTTCAGGCTTCACACTGCTGCCACAGGAAACACCCTGAAGACACTGTTCACATCTCTCAGGCTCATGGAGAAATAAGTCATACACACAAAGTGTGTCTGAGCGCTGTAATGTCACATAAATATACACAAATCAGGGTTACAGCTGAACTCCTGTGGCTGTGGACCAGTGTGAGGCCAGACTACTTTTTTTTTAAATTACAAAGCTGACTGATTTGTCTTGCCTGTATAATAGTCACTATGGGAATAGCTACCTACAATGAGTTCTTGTAAGACAGGCCAGCAGCCTACAGACGGGCAGACCGGAGAATCAGGGTCATGCAGAGTTTGTGTTGCCGCTGCTGGAACTCCTCTGGCTCCAAAGGGCCGATAAAAAGGTCAAGAAAAGAAGGTAAAGTAAAACACAGGATTTTGATTCAATGTGAATGCTAGTTGTGAACTCATGCAATATGGGATAGGACTCCAACGAGCACCATCAATGATCCACATGTTGGTCTGTAATAGAGCGGTGCAGGAATGAGTCCTAAAACCTGGAAATGAGTTAGCACGTTAGCACTTCTGGTTCCCTCGTCTGGAAGTCAACGGGTTTGTAGTTAGACGCCTAAAATAATGTCTGAAGAGATTTTTACGTTTTGTTCTACTATATATAATACACCAGTAAATATCCCACTCGTGATTTTGAAGCTTTTATATGTCTTAAAAAAGGCTTTAGCTAACAAGTGTCTAAGTGAGACGACTAAACGTCATCACGGCGACTCGTCCTCCTTTACAGCCTCGTTGTGTATACTCGCATTCATGTGACCGTGGTGTAGTTTGTTTATAGCCTAACGTTAGCTTTTTACTTCTGCCGATTGCATTCACATACACGTATCATAAACGTTTGTTTGCCACAGAGCTGATTTTCTGTGATAATCCAAAAACCAATGGAAAAATCCACATTTGCTTTCTGTTGAGGGAACCAGGGCGATGCTAACTTCAAGGTTGGCCTTCAAAAATCCGTCATCCCTGCAGCACTCTATGTTGAATATTGGCTACATTGGAGGAAGTCAAATACTCTGCAGATGAAAAATAAGATAAAAAAAAAAAAGAACAAATTGTTGGTATTTGTCCTAACAGCCTTTTGGCTGTTCTCCATATGACTGCTGCTGGCAGACACAACTGGTTAAAGGAGAAATCTTGTGATATTCTAAGATAAAAAACAACAATCAGTTGATCAACTAAGAAGTATTTTCTTTGCTGCCAAATCTGACATAGGATATCCGTCTGTGCTGTTTTCTAAAAACTATTAAAAGTGATCCCCACTGTTGCACTGGAACAACAGTTTCTTCATCACCATGAACAGGGACATTAATCCCACAAACACTGCTGCCATCAATAATCATTCAAATGAGTATCAAATGTGTATTAATCCACTGCTGAAAATCCTCAACAACAAATGAGCCATTTACTTTTGTTTGAATATCATTTGCTAAAAGCTACAGTGCCCAGCTGGTTAAGGAAATTATTGTGCCTTTTTTGAACATTTAATTATAGGTCTGTAACCCAAACCAGTTGGCAAAACTAATGCATTGTTGGTTTTGGTCTTTTTGTTGACAATGACAAAAATATTGACTATCGGCAGCCTTATCCTTTATGTCTATGGTGCTTTAATGAAGATAATGCTGACTCACAAGTTCCTTTAAACACTTTGATGGCATCACTTCAAACCCCGGCCTCTCCACGAGGTATTTAATAGCCCACTTTCCAGGCAGTCAGCATACTGAATTGTTAATTCATGAGAGCAGGATGGAAAAGGTTTAGAAACAACAAGCCCTGCAGCTGGACTGGAGACACACACATGACTTGACAAATAATATATCAAGATGAATGCATTTAGTTTACCGTTGTGATCAGCACAAGCCATTAAGAGTACAGAACCATCGAGCAGTTGAGTGTTTGCAAGTGAACTTATGTTCAGCCTAAGGGATGACATTACTTCGTGTTCCTCTGTAGGACCAAAAACATCCAAAACTCAACGACAAAAGGCCTTATATTAAGATGTATTGGGGCGAAATGAGAAATTGGAGGAAAGAATATGTCTGCTGAGCCAAGAAAGAAACCGGGGAGATGTGAATAGAACTACCCGTTATATCAGAAATCACAGGTAAAAGTGAAAATGTCTTACCTGTTGAAGAGACCAATGGAGGGATGAGTCGAATTCATATGGCAGCAAACAGGAAAGAAAAAATAAAAGTGCAAGTTAGACAAATATCGTCCTCCCTTCATTTCCCAGTAGCATTTAAAGTCTCTAAGGTTTGCTCAAAGTGCACAGCTTTAGTAATGCACAGTAAACCTAAACCAATACTGTTAGTTTTAAAATGGTAGTTTAAGAACAAAGACATCGACTCTGTGTATGTTAGCATATTTTCATGAAGAGTTATACAGCAAGAAAATCTCCTATATATGTCCTATATATTCCTTTAACACACACTCAGTGTTTTCACCCACAGACTGTTTGAACAAAAAAAGAGCAAAAAGCCTTCGGAGAGTTAAAAATATATTGCTGTGAAGTGAAATGTCCCCAAAACCAAGAAAAGTCTCTTTTAAGCTCTAAAAACTCTACTTAGAGATGCTGGTGAAGTATCCAGCTGAGGGGAAAGTGGAACTAATTCCACTTTCACAGCAAAAAATAAAAGACAAAGAGAGATGTATTGATTCTCAGCACAGCTCACTCCGTTGTCTCAAAATGGATAGTGGGTCTCACACAGAAAGTGGCACATACTGGCTGGCTGTTACACCTAAAATATAGCCAGCCATTAGAGCCAAACACCTCCGAATGAGTCACGGAGACGACCAGCCGGTGATAAGGAACCATAAAGATTCAGGGATCGAGAGGCTGGCTCGGCTAAACGTGTTGGTCTGGAGATGACAAAATATTTTGGTATGGATTAGGAAAAGTCACAAGAGACAAAATTGATAGCTACTGCTGCTTGAGTCTCCTTGGGCAGATAATAGTTTACCCTCTAAAAGACAACATGACTTTATTATATATATATATAATAAAGTCACTGCTGCGTTGGTGTAAACAGCAACAAACTTATAGATGTCAGACAGACAAGAGAGGGAATCTTTCTCTTTGTTCTGGTACTGCAGAGTTGAACTGGTGGTGCTGTTGAACTGCATTATACAGAGAGACGTTTCTATTATTTAGCCTGCTCTCATTGATATAGACGGGGTGGACAAAATAGCAGAAACACCTGTCAGTATATCGTGATAGAAGTCAACAGCACCACAAACTGCAGCCTCCAAAATGACCATGCACTCGAATCAACGCCAGTTTCAACAGAAACTGAACCTTATAACCTTCACGAAGTCTGCAGGACTGTTGTGTTAGACTGCATTAGTTTTAGCTAGGTGTACCTAATAAACTGGCAACTGAGCATACATAGGGATATAGTGTAGAGCAGGGGTTCTCAAACTTTTCCAAGGACCACCTCATAATTGTCATAATCGTGACACAGATTAAGCGTAATGTTTACTACCATTTGTACTCTTAGATGCTGTTGGAACTATTTGTAATTTAAAACTTTTCAACCTTCAATACTTCAGACCTGTTTCTTAGTGATAAACAGAAACACATTTCAATTTGAATCATGTTAAGATAAGATGAAATAATCATTTATTAGTCCCACTGCGGGGACATTTGCAATGTTATTAATGTTAAAACCACTTATATATACTTTTAAACAGAGGGTGATTTTATTAAAAATTGCATTTGGACTCAACTTGACAGCATTTATAACCTACATTTCAAGTAACTGATCTTAAAAGCTTTCAGAAAATGAACAATAGCTAGACTGGTATAGTCCTAAAAAAAAATAACTTATTGCTGTGTGTCACAATCATATCAGAGTTTCTATTGGCCTAAAGCTAACGTGGGTGGGAGTAATGGACACAATATGCTTGTTTTATTGGTGTAAATAGTCCCCATCTGTAGATGTACTTTTTAATGATACAGCACAGTTTTATAATTTATAGCAAATTATTCTGCTGACCCCCTGACAGCGCGCCACGGACCTCCGGTGGTCCCCGGACCTCACTTTGACAATCACTGTTCTAGAGCTACAACTAACAATTATTTTCATTATTGATTAATCTGCAGATTATTTTCTCAATTTTTCATTTAGTCCATATACAGTATGTCAGAACAGAGTTAAAAATGGCCAAGACAAATCCCAAAAGGCCGAATCCATAAATATTCAATTTACTATCAAATAAGAAAAGCAGCAAAGACTCACAACTGACAACCTGGAATTTGCTTTTTGATTTATAGATTATCAAAATATTTGCAAATAACTTTTAATTATTGATCTCCTGTTACAGCTCTAGATACAGACAGTGCAAACTATTCATAACAAGGTAAGAACAGACTTCACATCTGCATGTATATACAGTATATATCCTGTAGACTCAGAATGAGCCAAATGTCACATCAAACCTGCATCACTACTGACCCCTTGTGGAGAATATGGTAATGTGCAACTGGTGTTAACAGCATTTTATAAAGACACTTCAAACTGTCCTGTTGCTAGATGGCTTCAACAGACGCAGACACATAAAATGCACTGTGGGAACCGCTGTGGATCATCATACAACAGGACCAGTATTTACTGCACCCTGCACACTGTCAGAAATACTTAAGTCCCTTATAAAATCTAAATGACTACGACTGCACAACACTAGACTCACATTCTTGTTGTGGTTGGCTTTGATTACACAGCAACGCAGTAAGAAAACAGATAGAGGTAATCACATAGTTTTATAGCGGATATATCATCGAGGTCCACTTTGATATATCATGCTGGCTCCGACATCTTAATGGTACTGTCCAATCAATTCTGAATTAATCCACAAAACACTGGCGTAGAGGGGATAAACAGATGGACAGAGGAATCAACCACCTCTCTCTAATAACAGATAATAGAGGGGCTCGTCCGTTCTCATCACAGAGGAAGTGGATTAAAGGGATGTCCGTGAGAAGATCAAAGCTCATCTAAAGTCTCCGGCTATCTGAAGAGACATTTAACGAATACACAGATATACGGAATTTGAAACATCCCTTAAGTTGTTAGCTACTACTTCCAAATCTAGTGAGCCAGTCATTAAAGGGTGTGTCCATTACGTTTTATATTATTCTGTAGCTTTACCCAAGCCTCTCCAAAAACTTGACCTGACGGAGGTTTCTGCATAATGACGCTGCTTCATGTACAGTATATTATACAAACTTATAGTCCATGTATTATTGTTACATACAGTAACTTAGATGGCGGTCGACACGCTCCCTGTTTGGAGAAGCAGACAGGAGTACCGGCAGGAAGCTAAGCAACGTACTGCTGTGTGGTCACACAATAACACAAACTAACTAACCGATCGTGTTCTGTGAGGTAAAATGACTATTTTTTGTGAATGGAGTCTGTAGCTTTGAGGACCACAATATAACGGCTTCAGTTCCCCGTCGGAAAGGGCTGTCTGATGGCGAGGTAAAGGGGTGAAAATATTCTACAATTAGCGTACAATTAAATGGATATTGATTTGTCTGCTGTTCCCGTCCGCGGCCGCTTTATCTCGCCGTAGGTCAGCCCATTCTGACGGGAAACTGAAGCCGTTATATCGCTCTCCTCAAAGCCACCAGACTACATTCACAAAAGTATTAATTTGATCTCGCAGTAAGCAGGAGTATTCATACAACCCCACTTCAAAAATCCAAACTAACCCTTTCAGTTAATTCCAAACTTAGCTAACTGTGACTCATCTAGTGCTAGCGTTCACATTATTGATAACCTTATTGATTAGCTTCGATTAGCATACTTTGGACCCTCCCTTTAAAGTTTGCCGCATAAAACAAATTTCTCTCTGATCCCCAAGTTCGACCATATAACTCACCAATCCTGCTGCTATAGTGACAGGCTGGTACCATCTACCCATGCTGCCTTTTCTTCCGCCTCTTATTCAAGCTGCCCACTCCCTCTTGGCCCCAGAGTAAAGGCCAAATTGCAGAATGTACTATCCCAAGCAGAACTCATTATACAAGACTAGGGACGGACAGAGAACAGAGGAGTCTGTGTGACACTGTTGGCCAGAGACAAACAGATATGCAAGATGGAGAGGGAGGAGGAGGAGGAGAGGAGGGTGAATTCTTTTTTTTTTGCGATGATTAAAGGAATAACGAGCACAAATAAGTAGTGAGAGAGGGAGAAAGAGATGAGAGAGGTCTCGCTAATGAAGCAATCCCTTGAGACGAGCACAAACAGACCTCTGGCAATGTTGTTTGCAAATTTAATATCAAACGTGCCACAAAGTCAGTCATACACATTCACGCACCATCATGCTCAGTCACAAGCTACTTGTATACAGATTCTGTGTATCATCATAGGAAAACAAGTGAGAACTAGTGGTTACACTAAGATAGGGAAAACTAAAAACTGCATGTTTGAGATTAACCTAAATCATCTGCACCCTGCTCTGCATGACTGTCACCTGATCCTGTGCATGCTATGACAAAACTCTACCCAACAAGGGGATTTCCATTCTATGATTAATATATAAAAGCATTCTTCTTCAAAATGCTTGTAATAAAATGTCCACAATTCTGAATCCCAGATCTGAAAGTTGATTGCGTTTCAAAGACAGATGAGCAGCCGGAAAAACAAAAACAAAACAGTGAATAGGACAGCTAACAGAGCTAACAGAGCTAACAGTCATAAGACTCAGATCCCAATTTCTCACGCTTATCTATCTCCCTCTCCCGTTCTGTCTACAAATAAAGCTTATTATTTGTATTCAGAATTTCACATATAATGTAATGTGTGGACAACCTCCGGGTCTGAGAAGTGAAGCCAATGTTGAAGTGCCTTAAACCTGCATTCTTTCTACAAGCCAGCAGGGGGCGACTCCTCTGGTTGTATAGAAGTCTAGGAGAAAATGAGCCTACTTCTCTCTTGATTTATTACCTCAGTAAACATTGTAAACATGAGTTTATGGTCTCAATCACTAGTTTCAAGTCTTCTTCAATACAGCATGATGTTCATTTAGTAAATTATGGTCCCATTTAGAGTCAGATAGACCATAAAGCAGGGGATGCTTTAGGGCGGGGCTACCTTGTGATTGACAGGTCGCTACGACGGCGTTGTCCGGTCTGGGAGTTGTCCATGTTTTCGTCTTACAACTTTAACCCTTTCACAGTGTGTTTTCACTTCATCAAAGTTAATTAGAACATTTTTTGTCGCCTAAAAATGTCTTATTCAGTGTTTGGTTGTACTTAGCTCCGACCTCTCGTGTCATTTCTGGTTGCAAAAAAAAACAACAACATGGCGACGGTCAAAATCCCGATCTCAAGGCTTCAAAACAGAAGTCCACAAACTAATGGGTGACGTCATGGTGACTACATCCACTTCTTATATACAGTCCCGTTGAAAAGACCTTCATTAGATCTTATGATATGTCCTCTCACTCCACGACCAACATTGCTTCAGATAAGTGGTGAATAAAAGAGCAATAAACAAGCAATCAAACAGGAGAGACCAAGCACGACAAAAGCAATTAATTAAAGGGCCAGTGTGTAGGATTTGGCAGATTAAACCCAACTGAAGCTTCTCCCGTGTGCCAAGCGTGTAGAAGAACTACGGTGGCCGACATGAAAACGCGAATGGCCCTGTCTATAGCCAGTGTTTGGTTTGTCTGTTCTGGTTGGCTCCGTGAAGACAAAACCATGATTCTTATTTTCAGGTGATTAGATAAAACATACTTATAAATATTATATTCCATTTCTGCCAATAGATCCCCGGAAATGCTGCACACTGTTCCTTTAAGTCAAAAAGACGTACAAAAAAAACATAAAGGAAAAATAAGTAGCATGAGCATTTTGGATTATTGAAAAAACTCTCTAAAAACACCTCTAAGTTGGGTATCAGTTGCTATAGTGTTATTTCATAGCGTGCTTATTGTCAGTCTGACTGTGCAGACCTAAGCTTATCCAGCGGTTTCTCCTGTGGCTGTGAACCTCTGGTCTTATCTCCCTCCTCCACTGGTGGGCTTCAGATCTTATACCCCCCCGTAGAGCCCCAACACTATAGTGCAGCTCACACCAGAGGGGGGGATCCTGTGAGCTTAAGGTCTGCCAACACCTTCTATGTTTACCGAATACAGCTTATATTATATAGCAACCAACAATACAAACAACACCTAACCTGAGATTGTTGACCAATGCTTGTAGTTAGAGTGTGTGTAAAAACATTTAATTCAATTGTGTAAATGCAATAAGCAAGAAATGACTTCTTTATGACCCAAAGTGCTCCAATTTAATTGTACTTCATTTGCTAAATAAATTTCAAATGCAGTGTTTGGATAGTAACTCTGAAACTATTTTAAAATCTAACTAGGGCTGCGGCTAATTATTTTTGATACTTTATCAACCTGTCAGTTATTTTTTTGATTAATTGATCATTTTCTGTGAGAAACTTGTGAAAAAAGCCTATAACAATTCCTCAAAGCCTATAGGGTAATGTAACTATAATAGATACATTTGATAACTACCTGTTAAACAAATTATTGGCTTATGATTTCAGCAGTAATTCTACCTACTAAATAGGTTTAGCCCGTCTCTCTCACACTGAGTGACAGCGGGGCCATATGTGCACCGCTCATCACAGAGACAATGTCAGGATTACAGTGTGAATAGTCCGCATTCTGCTGTTGACATTTAAGCGAATGCTTACACAGTGAAATCAATCCTCTGTAGATCAAACAAATAAACGCTCGGCTTGCAAACACACTGGGACCAGCAAAACAACACACACACACACACACAGAGAGAGAAAGGATTATTGACTGCACGGTTAGACACACATCTGCATACTCATCTCTACCCAACACAGGTAAATGGAGGCTTCATCGATCCCACTGAGATCTATATGCACATGTTTATACGGTGTAAGCTCTCCACAGGTGTCCATCTCCTTTTAGTAATCCCGTTCTTATTCAATCTACTTTGACACTCCCCTTTAAATCCCAGGTCAAGCAGCACGTTATGGGAGAGGGTGTGTTTCACTGTGTCACGAGGCTTTTTAGGAACTTTCCAATATGCAGAACAGTTTGTTGCTACATGACTAAGGCTACAAAACAAACTAAACTCACATCTATCATCTTGAACAGTACCGTAACTTCAATTGTCATTTGAATAGTATAATCTTAGTCAATACCAATACCAGTGAAATTCCACTATTCACAATACCAATTTAATACCACTGTTAAAAACAAAAGTAAAACAATAAATTCCATAACATATACTCCTTTATTACCATTTGTATACTGGTTTTTGTTAGGAAGTTAAACAGGTCATAACTCCCTCTCTATTATCTATTTCATATTACTGTTTTAACCAAACACCTCCTTCAAACAACTGGATTTATTCAAGTTTCTAAAAAAACTACATTTTACAAGATTACATTTGAAAGCATGAATAGGAGGAGCAGTTAGCAGTTAATGTTAGCAGCCGGTACGCAGCACAGTCCTGCACGGAGCTAACAGCTGAGCTAACATTAACCAGCTCTCGTCCTGCCAACATACATTTGTTGTTCGCAATTTAGCATTTTCAGGGGAAAAAAAAGGGTGTTTCCTGGACATGTCGATTCCAAACACATTTTCTATCGTCCCACGGGACGGCATCAGCCTCAAGCCCTGACGTTACCCGCAGTGCTGTAGAAAAACGAGTGCCATCACGTTTTCAGTATTTTGGCATCGTCTTAGCATCTAGGTATCGGTTCTTGTGACATCCCTCAATCAATATTCATATTGGTTGCATTTTTGCACTGATCCTGCTTCATTGCAATATGCTGAAAGCAAGCAAATTATTAGATAATTATTTATACAAGGTGCTCAAATATTCTGCCCATAAGTACTAGTCTTTGCTCTGACAGGACAGGCTATAAAGATGCAGAAAAAAAAAAGAATTAGATGACAGAGAGAGCCAGGAAGCCGGTTTTATAGGTAACAAAACATGTCATTACAGAAGTGGGACTGTAGCGCTTCAATTATCCTCCTCTTTAGTTCATTCCTAAGCCTTTTATTGCTGCTCTTTATACCATCCCCCTCTCTTTGTACGTGTAAGGAAGAATCACCATTTGTCGTCCTATCCTTTAATTGCTCACTTTCTTTTGTTTGCTCACTCAGGTTCCCATTAACACGGCACGAAACTCCTCCGTAACAAAGCAAATGTTGGACAAAACAAAGCACGTTTGTGCCGATACGTTGCCGTGGCATTAAATTGAGTGGGTTACTTAGATATACATATATATGTCATAATTAAGGCTGCCCCCTCTTAGGTGATTAGTCGACTAATCAGACGTTTTGGTCTTAGTCGACTAAGATTTCTTTCGTTTTTTATGCTTTTTTTCATGCGGAATGACTTATTTCCAAGAAACTCGTGAGCACATCTCTGGTAAACACTCTTTGTTAATCAATTAGTCAGCAAAATGGTATTGTGTTAGTCGACGAAGAATTGCATTAGTCGAGGATGGCCCTACTCTACTATAATATCTGATCTTGTTTTTGTTTTGTTTTGTTCTGTAATACTTCATGTTCTTTATGTTGGAATTTATGGAATTCGGCCAAAGCCCACGTAAGGGTCGCGACTCCCCATTCAGCCACAGAGACCCCATTGTCATATGAACAATAAGCATAATTTGTTAAATGCCCATGTAAAACTGAAGTGGCCCGCAGAGTGAGGCTAAGGAGGGGTGACTGGGGATTTTGGCAGCGATACAGGCGACACTGAGGCCGGCTGAAACTTTATCCCTCGATATGTGCTGACTTTTAATCAGCACCTGCATGTACTGTACACAGTCTCTCACACAAGCGCTCGCTTCCATCTCTCTAATTGTAGTCAATGTGCTGCAAAAATGTCTATGCATGAACAAACACAAAGAGCCTGGACCTTATAGAGGTGGTCCTCTTGAAACAAAGGCAAACATACACTCATGTTGTGCCATGCAATGATGATGACTCAACAAATTACACTGGGATTTGTGAGGGGGGGGGCTGTTCAATGAGGTTGCGGGTGCTGGGTATGGGTGGGGCGGTTTCTATAGAACACACTGTCGACAGCACCGTTTCTGGAAAGAGTTGCTGCTGTTGAATTTTCTACATTCTCTTCTACATTTTTTCATTGCTGTAACACAAACTGAATTATATTCACCTCCATTGTATTGGTGAACTTTCAGGGACAGACATCTCTCATTAAATCAAACTATGAAAATGATCAGAAACCAAAGTGCCAAAAAGACAATAATAACATAACACCTCAAATATAAAGGCCTATACCCAAATACACTGGAAGTGGCAGATGGGTTTTTTTGCTCATGAAATATTGAAATTTCCGTCGTTACATAAAAATAGATGCATCTTTGCATTTAGGCAACTACAGTACAATAAATGGTGTTTTCATTAAAAGGCTTATACTATCTATTGTGATTCTTTTGCACAGCTGCTTTGTTCCCAATTATTTCATGATATAAACTTGGAATCTGTGTAACAGTTTTCCTGTTTGCTGTGCAGAAAAGCATTGAGGTTAATAAGTCCGCCATAAGATCATAATGCCCCATGAGAAGATTTAAATAATAAGATTTACACTGCGTATGGCCACAGCAAGCCAAAGACAAGGAGCCATCATTCTGCAGTTGATTGGTCAGTGGGAGACTGTCTGAAAGCAGATGTTTCGAGCCGTGTTTGCAGCGCTGTGATACTGGAGGAGACGGAGCGGAGCTCTGACAGAGTGTGATTTAGATGTCAGGAGGTGGAGCTCAGCTCCGGTGGGCTCCGGCCCAGTTTAACCCCTGATTGGACCCCAGAGCCTTCCATACAGTAATTTATCCTTTTGATCTGTGTTCAACACAAACTCACAGCAGGGAGTCCCTGGGCGGAGCTGCGGGACCAACATGAGACTGACTGCATCAGATAGATGACAGAATAAGAGAAGATACTAATTAAAGAGTGTATTGTGTTTTTAGTTAGACGTTGATGTTCTTTGTTGATAGCTTCTACTTTTGTCCCCAATATTTTGTTACTGCTCCTATTTTTTAGCATGCTAACATGCTAAACTAAGACATGGTAAACATTATACCTACTTAATATCAGCATGTTAGCATTGTCAGTGTGAGCATGTTAGCATGCTGACGTTAGCATTTAGTTCTAAGCACTGTGTGCACGGATGTAGACTCTTAGGCTGTGGTCGAATAGTCAAAACAATTACGTCCTATGTCTTTTCCTGACTACTTTTCCTTGACCTCGATGGAAAGCATCATGAGATCAAGGAAATATGTGAAGGAGAATTCAAAGACGCCCGCAGTGCTAAGAAAATCCTAGGCTACGTAAATATGCGACAATAGATGTTATTAACGTGGGTCTGCAGTGTTGCTTTAAATGTTGCTGCCGCAAAGAATTGTGGGATGTTATTATCTCCTTTCCTTTAGTAAAGGATGGTCCAGTGTAAAGGAGAGATAAAGGAGGACCAGATTCAGCACTTTAGTCTTGTTACTGTTTAAGCAGATATTAAACTCACTCCAATTTGCCATACTTGTTAAAGTAAATTCCTTCCTTTGATTTTCAAACTAATCTGATATGCATCACAACACTTCTAGCAGCTCCTTCACAATAAAAGCCTTCCAAGAACATTTACTTTCACGTGTATTTTACAATACTTCCATTGTTTTGGGACCCAGCTGACGTAGTATGTAAAGAGATCTAAACCAGTGTATACACTAGATTAATATACCAATAAAGACTTGCCAAAACAATGGATTATATTCTCTGAATTTATTTTGAAGTAGAAGCAGGAAGTGTTGAATTAGTTATCACTCATGGCCACCAAGACTTAATTAGACTCTCTCTATTTTTAGGTGCTTGTTTGATATCAGTGTGAAAGACCAGTTGAGAAAACAGCATGGCTCCTTTATATCGGTCAGATACAGCGGTAGTGACAGCAAGCTTCTAAGTAGAACAAGTGAACTGGAAAGACAAAGAGAAGCTTTTTGGAGCTTAAACAGCTGATGGAGGTGAGCTACACCTTTTTAATGTCCTATTATGGCAATACGCCTTCTGAATACATTTGCTTTCAGCATGGCACACCATGGTAAGTCAGCCAATGGCAATCTGCGAACAAGTCTACACAAACAGACAAACTGAAACACGAAGCAAAGACAAACAAAACAGGCACTTACAGTGAATTCTATTTGCTTTTCAACGTGACCTGCAGTCATCCCTCTGATCACTGAACACTTTATCTAGCGTGGGAATCAACATCCGAGCTATAAACAGCAATCTCACAGTCTCCGTCCCTCCAACACGCATGCACAGACACATTGTGGGTGTGTTGGTGTGCATGTCTGTGTCCTTCCGCAGATGAAATGGAAGTTGTCAGTGTGAGGCCGGAGGGAGGAAACGGGCAGATTTCTGTATTTTAACGCCTTCATACACTTCACACAGGGTCTGTATCTTTTTTCTCAAAGTGGTACAGCCTCAATGACAAACGGTACAACTTCTGTGTGTGTGTGTGTGTGTGTGTGTGTGTGTGTGTGTGTGTGTGTGTGTGTGTGTGTGTGTGTGTGTGCATACATGCAGTGTTACTACATGTGTGTAGCTATTCGGAGAGATCGAGGGCAGGACACAGGAGGAGAACAACTATCTGGGACAGTGCAGTCTCCAGCAGCAACTCAACTGTAGCTCGATGATGCACTTTAAAGCAGGTTATTATGAGGCTGAATCTTCTATCGGTATAGGTCATTTCATATCTCGATAACGATAAATATATCATGATATAGAAAGTTTTCTGGTAATTCAATAAATAAACAGTCTATATGAAACAAGGCAAAAGTGAGCATGACTCACATACCCCCCCCCGCTCACTGCTTGAACCCTACTAAAGTAGGGCCAAAGGTTTTTCCCTTTTGGAACTAATGGAACGAGTTCTACTCCGGAAACGAAATTGAAGTGGAAAAAAAATCGCAGTTTTTGGCCAAAATTTAAAAAAAAAATGTAAGTTCCTAAGATAAATAGTTTTCGAGTTCTGCTCCAGAAAGAAAAGTGTGACACGCGAACGGACGGAGGTCACGCGGAGCGCTATATACCCCCCCGACTAGGTTGTCGCGGGGTATAATAACTACATGGTTTTGTATACTCATGTGTCGATTGAATACTTGACAAATGAAAAGAATTATTCTCGTGTAAATTAAGAACTTTAGTGCAAAATGATCAGATTTTCTTGAGAAATCTGAGTTAGTTTGTGCTTGTTATTATCAATTTAGACGACGTAACTGTGTATCACGATATCTCGATATATGATTTAATCACGATACGATTCCATTGAAAGAAAGATAATAAATGATCACGTTGAATTATCGCCCAGGTCTACAGTAGGTTATTATAACCTCAGCTAATCTCTTTTTAAACTATATTTTATATATCCTGCATCCTTGCCTACACATTGAAACACACATTGTTGTAGGATTAGTAATTGGTGATAAAAAAAATTGTTGTGTAGAGTTGAGTGTGAGTATGTGTGTGTGTGTGTGTGTGTGTGTGTGTGCAGGGTCGAAGTGTAGAGTTATGTGACAGGAAGTGAGGTACGTTGGGAGGGAAAGGGGAACATTTGGGAGTGGAGTTCATTTCCCCCTCTTTCCTGTTTTCTGTTTTGTCTCAGCACGTTATAGCCACCTTGTTACAACATCCACATGATTCCTATCACTCCCACGGTGTGTGTGTGTGTGTGTGTGTGTGTGTGTGTGTGTGTGTGTGTGTGTGTGTGTGTGTGTGTGTGTGTGTGTGTGTGTGTGTGTGTGTGTGTGTGTGTGATAAATTGAGAGGACACTGCCAGATAAACTGAGAGAGAGAGAACTGATAAAAGAGAATATTTTCCTTTGGAAGTACAATAATACATCATGAAAGGTGTGTTCAAAAAGTGTCATGAATGTATCTTAAACAATGCTGTTGCTAGTAGGACATAAGTTATTATAATAAGCAAATTAAAATGTCAGTTATGTGTTCGGTCTGCATATTAGTCTCTCCCGGGAAGCAGCATGTGTCTTTACGGTGATTTGAATAATAACCCTATCGTCCGAAATGCCACACTAACATGCTATTTAGTAGCTAAAACAGTATGTGAGATATTTTAGTATGTCCGAAACCTTAGTATGAAACCAAAAGTATGCAAATTGCATCAATAACGCTTCAATTTAACTGTAAAGGTCTTTGCACACCACGTTCATATTTTTCGTATTATTCCGCCATTTGATAAAAAAAACGTTACACACAGAAACCTCGCATACTGATTCTAATGCGTTTTATTATTCTATTCATTGTGTAAATTTGCAATACAAAACAAAACTGAATTAACTACGTGGGTGCGATGGATGGCGCTAGTCGCTAACGGGGCTAATGAATTACTGACATTAGCAAGAAGCTATCGTTTAGCTGCCTAGAGCTCAATCACTACTGTCTAATCTTTAAATTCTTCATCTCTGTATTCTTTGATTTCTTTATCGTAAAGTGCTTTGTGCTGGGAGACGAAGTGAATGTTTATCATGCTATTTTGGATGATGACGTTTGCACGGACGGTGGCTCTGAGTGGTCAAACAACCCTCAATCGAAAATACACAGAAAATCAAACCTGTTCCAATCGAATCTTTACTGACAGACGAAAGCTGGTGTGTAAACGTGATTGACACAACGTGAGGTCGTATTTACTTTTTAACATGCAACAATTTCAGACAAAAAAATACAGACTTGGTGTGCAAAGTCCTTAAGTATAAGATTCAGTTTACTAGGCATAATATACTGTATATCTTAAATGAATTCCAAAAAGATACATACTTCTGTTTGTTGAACTATAGTACACATATTCGGTGTTTGGAGTGGGTAGTATGTGATTTCTGACGCAGCCATACTGATCCCCTTTGCTAGTTACCATAGAAACCATGAAAGCCTTGTGATACAATGCCTGCATGTGAAGAAAGGTCAGGAAGGAGATTTCTCTCAACTCTGTACGTAAACTATACATCGGAGTGCAACACTTTTTGTTTCATTTAATAATTCATAGCTTCACTGCTCTGTGAAAACACTGCAGGCCTCAGATCCTTTCAGATGAACCCTCGCTGCCCCCCCAACAGCCTCCCAAGATTATTTATAAATTTGATGTTTCGTGGCATCTCTGAAAGTTGAGTGACATCAGACAAGTTGGCAAGACTTTGATCTCAAGTTCAAGGAGCTTTTCCTCTGTGGTGCCTCATGAATTATAGACCAGTCGAAGGTAAACTTGGGCAGCAACAGAACAAAAGCATTGTAGTCAAAAACTTAGAGGACCGTGTAAATGGTATTGTCCACGCTGGGTTTCTCCGGGGTCAACACCTTGAGATGCTGCTTTAACAACCTGCATATTCTCAGAGTGTGCAGTAGACGGACCGATGCATGCACACAAGAGTGTGTGCTCTTTTCTGCAGTCCACTTTCATTTTGTTTTGACAGCCAGGGGCCTGGTTCAGTGATGGGCTTTTGTCTCCACAGATTTTATTGGTTCCCAGTCTGCCTGGATCTCTGTGATGAAAGCCTGTTTATGCATCAACGTCAAAGCAGATTTGAAAAGAGTGAGGAGAAAAATATGAAAGAGGGAGAAGCCCGACTGTAAACATTCCTCATCTGCATCGCTGTGGCAGATATCTTAGAGAATATTGAAAGTAACAGGTTTATTACTACTTGGGTCTTATTTTCAACGTTTTGGCCATCAGTTCATTCTGTAATAGCATTACTCATTAAATTAACTACTGAGTTTCAGGGACTAGACAACATCTCTAAATAGAAGTCAGACAAAGCAAGAAACACGAGCAGTCACACTATGAGACAGGTTGACAACCCAGAAAACAAAAGGCAAATTGTAAAATTACCAAAACTGTAGAGATCCAGACAGTTTACAGACCAAATTCCTGGCTCAACTGATGGCACACATGATTTGGTCATTCGCCAGGTTAGATGTGAAAATAAACAGCTGTAATATGCTCTATCGATAGCTTTGAGGAGAGCAGAGTAACATTTTATGAAAAGATATGTCTGATTTTTACACAATTTTTGATACTTTTGTCTTAGGTTGTAAAGATTTTAGGGATATGAAGCTTTTGAAGATATTCCATGAAATTGCATCACAATAAGCAAAAAAAGTAGTCACTGGCGGACCATCTCTATTAAAGAGTTCGAAGGGTTAAGCTCACCAACAGAGAGACAGACAGTGGTGATGATGTCATCCAGAGAAAGCTGGTGAATAGACTGTGAATAACGGAACAACTCCTGGGACATTAATGAAAGCTGCCACAGTAATTGTACTGAGATATGAGAGTGTTGCATTCAAATTTAGATGAAACATTCTTTGATCACTGAATGCCAACGACAAACTCCAAAAAGTCTCAAAGTAGATTTTACTGACCTTCCTCAGTGAGTCTTAAATGCTCTGAGAACATGAAACTACATCTACATGCAGCATGGTTGCATACAGCAAACATGCTGATACTGCAATGTGTGCCTATTCAGATTGTAAGTCCACATGAATACAAGCAGACACACAGTGAGCCCATACATCCGTTTAACTGGCAGCGTCAGAGGAGGGTGTGGATGTCAGAGAGCTCAGTCAGGATTAAAGCTGCTGCTGAGAGCCACATCTGCTCAGAGGGGCCACAGAATTCAATTATTAACAACTACACATGGACTGCAGCTGGATTAATAATGAGAGTCAATATATCAACATATTATGAGAAGTGCTTAACAGCCTACGCCTTAAAGCATGATTCCTCCACTCATGTACTCACCTACAGTACATACAAATGCACACGCACGCAGCATGCAGAGAGCTAAAACGTGTGCTGTAATATTGTGTGTTTTAAAGTTGATACTGTAGGTTGATACCAGTATCGGAAATGCGTCCGATACTGCCCAAATTTTGGTATCGGCGAGTACGCCAGTCTATGCACCGATCCGATACCATAATTTATTAACCCAGAAAAAAAAAAATCAACTTTTTTTAACCGGAAATCAATTCTTCTTCAAAACAGTAGCCTTCACTGTGCTGTCGCACCCTGGATGTATCATGGCTGCCACTGTGTAACTGCTGTTTTAGAGCAGAACATATTGCAGGTAGTTTGTCACGTGACGATAGCAAACAGCAACAGCGCGGCGCTAATGGAGAGTGTAACAGTAACGGTAGTCAGAGCGAGGAAAATATCAGCCATCTGGCAATATTTCACGGAGGAAAATCCAACGAGTAAAACGGCGATATGTTCAGTATGTAAGGCTTCTGTTTCAAAGGGATGACCCTAGTAGGGTGTGTGAACACCGAGGAGACAGCTTAGAGAATAGGGAATTATTATTTATTCCTAGCTTCATTTATTTATGTTCTTTGTAAACGAAAAACTGAATAATAAAATAAAGTTCTATTGCATTCATTCTCTGTATGTATTTGTTCATGTTTTAACCTGAGCCAGGCTGAACAACCAGGGTCTGAAATTAGCACCCGCCACCCGCCAAATGCGGGTAAATTGTTGGCATTGGCGGGTGAAATCATCAGGACATCCGCCACTTTGGTGGGCAGGGAAAATGCTAGTGATGGGAGTAGAGAACCGTAGTTATCCTCTTCCTTGGCATCTCATGTCTCCGTGACTATCGATTCCTCTTATTGATGCTCCCACAGTTACGCTGCACAATGACGCATACGCACGCTGGATCATGTTTCAGTTTGTTTGGGACCGGAGACACGGTGGAGAGAAAAAAATTGCTCAACAGCATGGTGCTACTAAACCTGAGGGGACGCACCCTATTTTTTCCCTGATAAAGCGACACTGAGAACAACAAATCTGTGTTGAAATCAGCAGGAGGAGAGTTAGTAACGTTAGCTGTTAGCAGCCGTTAGCAGCACAGTCCTGACTGGATAAATAGCGGAGCTACTAACGTTAACGGAGGTGCCATTCAGTTATTATTATGAGGCGTTCACTGTCTGCTCAGGAAAAAGGACTATTGGGTGAAGGTAAATTACAACGTTAACATGATGTGTTTAAATGTAATCTCGTAAAATTAAGTTTTTGGCGAGAAACTTGAAAAAATCCAGTTGTTTGAAGGAGATGTTTTCACATCAATATAAAACAAATAATAGAGAGAGAATTATGACCCGTTTAACTTCATAACAACTTACCAAGATTGTTTTAATCAAAGCAAATATTTAAATAATCATAATCATTTGAATTGTGTGTTTTTATGCAAGTAACCACTATAGATGACGATAACAAAGTACAGTACTGTGTACACTACCCTCCCTCCCCCGAAAAATAGGGCTCCCCCAGAAGATACGTTGTAATTCCAACACTGTAATTTACCGTGTATATAATGTTTTTTATATTAAATATATTGAACACTGAATGACATCAGATCTAAAATTGTATTCCTTCATTTAGTGCAGAGATTTCAAAAGTGGCAGATAAAATTTCAGACAGAAAAAAATACTTGTCTGCCACAGTGGCAGGAAGTGAAAGAAGTTAATTTCAGACTTCAGATTTCCTCTTTACAACAAACAGGTCATCTGTGGCAGCTGAAAGTTTGGCGCAATGATGGCACTGAGGCCAAGGTCCAAAATTAATAGAATTCTTCCTCTTGGGAGCCCAAATGTTCACAGCAGATTTCACACAAATCAGGGCACTTTGAGATATTTTCATCACAGACAAACAAATGGATGGATTTACGGATGAAAATGATCACAACCTCCACTCCTTTACAGAAATAAACAACTTATTTAATCAAATGTGTAATTAAATGCCATAAAGAAATTACATATTGTATGTAGTCATTGAATTTCTCCCAGGAAGATATTTAAGTATTATGCATGTCTATGTGCATGGTGTACGTTCCCTCAGCAGTGATCAGTGGAAGCAATGTGTTGGTTAATGAGTGTTTTGAGGAAGCAAACCAAACGACTAAAAGCTTAGCTTTTCGTGGCCCTAAATTTCAAGATGTTAAGCACTTAATTGCTGTAACAAAGACACAAAAGAATAATTTCCCACAGTCCTCATTAGTGGTCTGAAAACAATGAAATGGTTAATTGATTGATATTAATAAGCAATAAGTGCCAGAGCACAGACACAAAGGCTACAGCTGCAGCAGCATGCCCAAACATGCAATCTAAAAGAAACAGATCATTTATCTCACACATGAGAGGTTTCTGTGGATGTGCAGATGGTATAACCTGCCAAACACATGTACATAAGTGTACGGTATGCCAACAAACACCCTCTACCCCCTTCTAGCAACCCAAGATCCACATACACAGTGAAAGCACCCCCCGTTTATTGCTGTCAAACATATATCAGAATCCCCTCTGTTGTCTGTGATTTATGGCTCCGACTAATTACATAGCTGCTCTTCAGAGAGCTGTGTTGGGAGGAAGGGGGGGGGGGGGGGGGGAGAGAGGAGGAAATGAGGGCAGGTCCTGAGCTAAAAGCCTTTAAGCCACAGTAAGGTGTTTTTGAGGAGGAGACACTATGGACAGTATGAGAACTAAAAGACTTTGATATTAAAATATAGATGACAGAAATACAGAGAGACACATAAACAGCATGTTACAGAAATAAATATGACTACTAGGTGGACTAGTTTGAAAATCAGAAAAAGTCCCATATGCTTTTCTCTTGACCACTTTTGTACTGTGAACACGATTTACACACATTGTATATCTAGATGGGCTGCTTAAAATATTTAATCGCAATTAATCGTATGATTGTCCATAGTTAATCGCGATATTTAATACTCTTATCGACATGGGAGTGGACAAATATGCTGCTTTATGCAAATGTATGTATATATTTATTATTGTAAATCAATTAACAACACAAAACAATGACAGATATTGTCCAGAAGCCCTCACAGGTTCTGCATTTAGCATAAAACAATATGCTCAAATCATAACATGGCAAACTGCAGCCCAACAGGCAACAACAGCTGTCAGTGTGTCAGTGTGCTGACTTCACTATGACTTGCCCCAAACTGCATGTGATTATCATAAAGTGGGCATGTCTGTAAAGGGGAGACTCGTGGGTACCCATAGAACCCATTTACATTCACTGATCTGGAGGTCAGAGGTCAAGGGACCCCTTTGAAAATGGACATGACAGTTTTTCCTCAACAAAATTTAGAGCAAGTTTGGAGCGTTATTTAACCTCCTTCATGACAAGCTAGTATGACATGGTTAGTACCGATGTATTCTTTAGGTTTTATAGTTTCATATGATACCAGTATCTTAACTCTAGCTTTAAAACTGAGCCCGCAACCAAGTTGCGTTAATGCGTTAAAGATATTAGTGCCGTTAAAACAAATTTGCGTTAACGTGTTAACTTTGACAGCCCTAGTTCACACTTTGTATATCTAGTTTTAAGGTAAACTCGACAGTCTCTATAATCGCTTTCCTCATCAGAGAAAATGCAGCTGGAGAGTGATCTTTGATTTCACAATAATTAAAAATATCTAAACAAGTACGCTCAAGAGCAGAGATATTAATCTTGAATCTTTTCGCAATTGAGACAGTTTCACAACAGCTCTGTCGGCTGTTCTTCACCACTCTTCATTCAACACATCACAGCCTGCATTCAGCACTACAGGTGAGGAGGAAGTGGCTGACAACTTTTAAACATAAAAGAAATGCAAAAAAAAGTCAAAAGTTGCAGGTGACAAAGCCCTTGTTGCCGTATTTATCTAACAGCAATGAGGCAGCGTATTCCACTGGAATACACAGCAGAGATTTACGAGGGCAGAGAGGCAGAGATAGCAGAGATATGGGAGCAATACTTGGATGCTATTATCTCTTTAGCCAAGTGTGGCAGCAGTTTATCACAGCAGTCAATCACCAAGTAATCACTATCTGCAAGCAACTCCTTCCACTTTCACTTGGTCAGCTTCCGCTGCCTGAGCCACCGGAGATAAAGATGTTACAAAGAGTGAGTGAGCACACTCAATGACAGATTATATATGAGGATGCATTTTATTTATCACCCTTTATTCAAACTAAAATTGCCATCCATTACACTGACACTGTAGTCTGTAATACAGTATAGTAATTCTACAGAGGTGTTCATTTATAACAATCTAAAGCCAAAACAATTAGCTGATTGGTTCATCGACAGAAAAATAATCAACTAAATAGAAAATGACTGAAGCACGTCATTTATCAAGCAACACATTCACTGGCTTCAACTCTCTGTTTTATATCGATGTAAACTGAACATCTTTGAGTTTTGGACTGTTCGCTGAACAAAACAAGCAACTTGAAGACTTCACCTTAAATTCTGAGAAACTGTGACTGGTATTTATCACATTTATCAATTCATTAAAAAAAACAATTTTAGAAACATACAACCAACAAATTAATTTAATGGAAAAAAAGATGACTTGCAGCCTTTAAAAGGTGCCGAATTCCTTCTACACGGCTCTCAACATGGCGACGGCTGAGCCGGCGGCTAGCAGCTAACGGCGCTGACAGTGCTGACAGAGCTAATCTGGGGGGGGGGGAACTGGGAGGTGGGTGCTACGCCTCCGCAACGACGCCGGCGGTCGGGCGGAGTTATTAGCATAACCGCAGTATGAGCGCGGTGCAGAGCGGCGGCCGTGAGCTAGCCAGTGGGGCACGCTCACATGCACTAACATGCACTAAAAGGCACGCACGGCCAGAAACTCAGATTACAACACACACAGAGTGTCTCTGCTCAGGTAGACATTACTCCTCTATATCTTTACAAAGACAATAGTTGTTTGCTGCTATATTAATGCTCTGGATATCACGTAGTCCACCTTAAACAAGTCCATGTTAATAAATCAACAACCACGTTATCCAGCTGTGCAGCAGCTGTAATCTGTAATTACAGCAGGGTGTTTTAGTCCAGATCACTGTTGACCTCCGACCTCTGTGTCTTTACTTGTGATCCACACTGATCCCGGTCTGGTTCTCTGGCTCACTCATCTTCCTCTCCAGTGACTCCGCCACCTTAGGAATGCCATTCCAGCCAGTCCATAATTCCCACTCGGTGTTCCCAGTAATCCCTCTTCTCCGGCTGCACCGAGCCGACTTCCTTCCCCACAGCTGCTGGCTGGCCCGGCTCGCTCTAATAATAGGACAACAATGCCGCCCCACGCCCGGACACACTGCACTACTACTGAAAAAAAATAACTCAACATCGAAAAACTCTTTTCTTGGAATCTGGAATATTTGTAAGTGTTTCCCCACATTTACTATAACAGATAAGTACTTTATACAACAACGTGGTCAGAAAATATTTAATCAACACAAATGTTTAATGTCACCATAATTATCGACGTCCAACTCCAAAGGAGTAACATTAGACTGCTAACTTGTTGACATTTAGTACTTCTGTGTGCGGGCAATAGACTGCAGCATGTAAACACATGTTGGTGGAGGAATGATGATGAGGTTGCACACTCAAGTGAGCTGCTATCTGTGGTAGCGTCAGAGAAAACACTGTAATCATGCAGGAGCTGATAAATGAGGGCTACACACTGCTAAAGTACTTAAACACTACCTTGTGCCTTTGCGTGTTGGAATGGGACAACTCCTCCAGCACACACACACAGAACAGGTTAGGAATACATGTCTATGTTGCATGGTCCAAACTGTACACACAAACACCAGAAGAAGAAGAAGAAGAAAGGGAGGCATTAATCAGAAAAGAGTCTGAGCCGGACTGAGATTTCTTTTCTCATCTTCTGCTGTCCCACTTGTAGAGGCAGAGCTCTGAGTCACATGTTGCAGCTCTTTGTGTCTCTGAGCCTGACATTTCTTCAACAACTACACATTCATTTCTCCCATAAAGATTCTTTCTACCCCTTCGTTGCTTCTTTCTCTGACAGATCAGTGTGATAATGTTGCTTCCCTGGCACGTGAAAAGCCTCCCTCCACACCTCCTCCTCCTCCTCCTCCTCTCTTTCAACCCCCCTCTGCCACTCCACCAAGAGAGCAATCCCACAGAAAAAGATCACAAAATGTATAACTCAGATCACAGACTTATTCACCAGCGAAAGGAGAGTGTTATGCCAGCGCTCACCTCAGACAAGGTCCCACCGCCGCAGGGAAAGCAGAAGGAATATCATCCTGAATCCGCACAGAAAAGCAACAAGTAGTAACTCCAGAGATTCCTCCTCCCCTCTCTCGCACTCCTGCTTCCTTGCTCTGTTTCTCCCTCTGGTTTGCACTCATTCAGGCTGCAGTAGCTGCAGTAGACTGAGCACGTATGTGTGTGTGTGTGATCCTGAGGACTCCTGCAGGGGTATTGACTCTTAGCAGGGTTCAGGTCCTCCCCCTTCTCAGGATCACATAGAGGGAGAGAAAAAAATCTCACCCACACACACAAACAGAGAGCAGGAGAGTACGCTCTTTGTTACTTTCTCTCACTTCCTTGCTCTCTGTGTCTTCAAATGTCTGTAACTCCCTGCTGCAGCCTCTTTCATACGTGAAAGCGAATGGGAAAGAGAGACCGTGCATGTGTGTGTGTGTGTGTGTGTGCACAGGGAATGCCGCCGTGCTTCAGCGCCCGGGGCCGGCAGGAGGAGGAGGAGGAGAGGGAGGCGGAGTTTTCGACCTCAGAGAGCCGAATTCCAACCTCACATCCAACCAATCGGAGGCCTTGTTGCGGTTGACCAAAAACCGCCGGGCCGGGCCGGGCCTCACTACCACACTACCAGCTTTAAAGCATTAGCTGGAGTTTGCTGTGCACTTAGGCTACATTCTGCAGCAGTGCTGTGGATGACCATTACTGTTTCTGTCTTGGGAAATTTGTACACAATATGGCATTTTGCTCTGCCTAACTAATATTTCAATGATGATGAAATATTTAAAAAAAAACAAACACTTATTCTATGTTTATCACAGTGGCAAGCCAAGTTAATGTTTCTATATAGCATATTTCAGGCAGAAAGGGAATTCAAAGTTCATAATCTAAAAAAACTCCTAGAAAATACTCCATATGGCTGCAAATGACAGAAAGTAGTTGATGTATGTCTGCAAAGAACAAATAAGTCTAAGATATGAACAACTTTATTCGCAAAATCCAAGTAAGTTTCCAAACTGTGTTTAAGACCCAAGTCACGAAACAAAACTACAAAAGGTACTATATATTGGGTGTGTTACAATACGAAGAAGCTGTGTAGAGGTGTTTCCTCGTCTCTTCCCACGTCCCTCCCTCCTTCCTGGTAAAACAACAGTACTCTCATGTTTCGGCTGCGGTCCTCAGCCAGACATTTGTCCGCAGAAGTGACAGCAGATCCCCCCCCTCCTCCGGCTATTCACACCAGTTTACTGCTGGCTACACCAACATCCAACTTTTCCTCAACACACATGAGGTATTCGGACTGTGTAACAAGAAAAATATCATATAATGGTCTTTCCATATGTAAACTGCCAAACAGATTTATTCAAATACAGGCTGCTGTTATTCATCAGCACCGTTTCTTTAGTACTGCTGTAGCGTGAAATAGAAGAAACACATAACTGAAGATGCCGGTATTATAACAAGAGTCTACAGCCAGGCTAGAGACAATGTAAGTACGCACTACATGCTGACAGTGACGACGCTAACATGCTGATGTTTAACTGGTATAATGTTGACCATGTTCATCTTGGTTTAGAGTGTTAGCATTCGAATTAGCCCTAAACACAAAATACAGCTGTGGCTGATGGAAATGTCATTAGTTTTGCAGGTGTTTGGTCATTAACCAAAGTACTGAAATTAAAGTTTTGACCTGATCGGATCACCATTGTTATTGCAATTCATCTTGAGATGGACATGCGTTTAATTTCATGGGAATCAATGCATTATTTATTAAAACATTTCACAAAAAAATAGGGCTGTCAATCGATTCAAATATTTAATCACAATTAATCGCATGACTGTCCATAGTTAAACATGATTAATCGCACATTAATCACATATGCAAATGTATGAGGTCAAGCGACCCCTTTGACAGTTTTTCCTCGCCAAAATTTAGCATAAGTTTGGAGCGTTATTTAGCCTCCTTCGCGACTAGCTAGTCTGACATGGTTGGTACCGATGGATTCCTTCGGTTTTCTAGT
Source organism: Sebastolobus alascanus (assembly GCA_916701645.2). NCBI lineage: Eukaryota > Metazoa > Chordata > Actinopteri > Perciformes > Sebastidae > Sebastolobus > Sebastolobus alascanus. Next base: position 1,299,751 of record CAKAOJ020000160.1, on the reverse strand, counting down.
CTCATATGATGCCAGTATGTTAATTCACACCCGCTATAACCTCCGAGAGATTGATTGCGTTAATGCATTAAAGAAATTAGTGGAGTTAAAACGATTTTGCGTTAACGCGTTAACGCTTGACAGCCATACTAAAAACTACAAATGTCAATCTCATGGAGGAAAAGAGGATTACCCGAGGCATTCGGATTCATTATCTGGGAGCCACGGATGTTTGTACCAAATTTATAGAGATAGAGATATTTCAGTCTGGACCAAAAAGGGGGACCAACCAACCAACGGATCAACATTGCAATCACTAGGCATGCTGCTACTGCGACTAAAAATATAGAAATATGCAAAAAATGTTCACAGAAAATAGGTGTGGCATTAACATGTGCTCTATAGGCAACATTTACCAGACCAGAAGAAACAAAGTGTGTGTGATTCTACGGTTTCTAGTACTCTTACTATTTAAGGTGTATTTCCATTTGTTTAGCCTTTAATAGATCACTCAGTCCTTTAATGAGCACGTAACAGATTTCTACAGACTGATCTGACAGATATTGTGATGACGAGATGTTTCCTTTATTTAACTTCTTTCAAATCTATAATTAAGCTAATTATAATTAATGCAACAGAGTGTTACGAAAGGCAGCAGGTTAGAACAGACTGATGACAGACAGCGGCGTGTTTCCTCCACTGCACATCTAGTGAGCCGAAGCTTCCACAACCCAAATGGAAACAGGCCCGTTTCCACACATATCCAGTTAACGTCAAACCATACAAATTGTTCTGGTGCAGAAACAGTCTGACATCACTGAGGACGGGATAAACATGTTGATCTATTACTTTCATATGTTTCTTGCTTCTGAGCCATTCAGTACGACTATAAAACTCTCCAGTTAAACATCAACATGTTGAGAGTTTGTCTTTGTTTGTTTGGCACCAAAGCTCGGTGATGACAGTTATTTGGCACATTTTTAGCATGCCTTCTTCTTTGTTTTTCTGGAAGATTGGCTTGATCACTTACAAATTTCCAAAACAGTTTATGACAATTAGTGAGGCTTTTATTTCCAATGATGTTTTGCTGAAAAGCAACCACTTTACTGTACATGCCAGTTAAAACTGATAAGTATAGAAATAGAAAGTATAGAAATATGTAGGATAATTTTCAATGGGCAGGTCTATGAAGCTTAGAGGCAGAAGCGGTTATTTTCATTATTTAAAACAATTAAATGGAAGTTTAATCTACGAGTGGGAAAAAAAAATCAATGCACTTATGTATAGCGTTTTTTTATTTACGATTTTGAAATGCTAGAATCGATATATTTGCTTCGTTTGAGTCTATGTGTAGGTAGAAGGAAGTTATCGCTTTTATTGTTGTAGTCTGAGTAACATGATGTCATATCCGTTCCTTATCCACTAACCTAAACAAATCAGCCGTAGCGAGCTGAAACAATAAAGTAGAAAACGGCGAAATTGCTAAAATTGATCAAAATTGCAATATCAGTCAAAATAATCAAATTAGATATTTTTTTTCAAAATCGTACGGCCCTGCGTGAGCCAGCGAGTGCAAAACCATGGTGACTCTGTTGGCCTCGCTCAGAGGCGAATGGCCATACCATAATAACACTACTTTCGGAGCAACGGAGGTCAGACGGCGGCTGGCGGTACCACGGTTTAGCACTCTGCAGCTCATCTTACCGCAATTTCACCAGCGTGTTGGAGAACTACGGTGGCCTTCAGGTAACGTAGAAATCGGAAATGCTCTCACTAGAGCCAGAGTTTGCTTTGTCCGTTCTAGGCTACTGTAGAAACATGGAGGACTCTGTAAAGAGAACCCGCTCCCTATGTAGACATGAAGGACTTATTCTAAGCTAATGAATATTATATTACATTTCTGCTAATAGATCCCCTGAAATGCTCCACACTGGCCCTTTAAAACCTGCCTTTAAACCGTACAGCAGCGTCATGTGCCTCTATTTGATAATAGTTAATCACCATCTTGGCTCATGCCATTCTCTGGTATATCCTTACAGTTATATTACTCATTACTCACACTTAATACTGTACTGGCTACATTAGCTTGGTGGTTTTAGAGCAGATTGAGGTTAAGCCAGTAAGACTATAATACTTGTTTAGGTCAAAGAATTCCACGTTCTACAAACAATTACATGAAAAACCATAAACATGAGGGAGTGAAAGTAGAAATGGAAGAGACCGAAACCCAAAGGCTGAAGTGACATAAAGAGGGAGGACTCTGGTATGTGAGCTATAGAGTTACACAGCGACACAAAGTGAAGCAGTGAGGTTCCCTCCTATAGACATCTCTGACACGCCTCTCCTTTTATCTCCCTCTCTGTTTGTCTCCCTCTCCGTCTCACTAATCCCTCACCTCTTGTTTATTTTCCTGACTCAAGTTGTGTGCGTTTATATATCCAAGAACGTGTGTAAAGTTAACAACATGCACAGTGACGACTATGTGTTTGTGTTTGTTTAGTGTAAGCATAGATTTTTGTGTATGAGCATGTGACAGTCGGGTTCTTGGGAGTAAAATCCACAACAAGGATTGTGTTTTCAGATGGATCTCCTTTGAGAAAGTTAAGAGCATGAAGGCAGGATATACAGGAGAGATGAAGAAAAGACAGAGCAGTACACCAGCGACGAGCACAAAGCACAGAATGGAAAGTGTAACAAGAGAGCTGACAAACACAGGAAACAAACAGTCTGTCTAATGTGACTCTAAAGTATCCTGATGATCTGCCTCTAGAAGTAATCCCACACTCTGTTGACTGCTTCAAAAATCCTAAATATTTGCGCATAGTCACAAAATTTAATGCATAAACAAAACGACACTGCGCTCCTCAAAAAGCTGAGTCAGAGAAAGATTTCATCTCAATCAGAGTGTCTGATAACAATAACAATTGTAATCTTGTGGTAATATTCATAGTAATATTATTGTGTTTTGTATTTAGATGCTTTCGTAACATTGTTTTTTTGAAACTTTCATGCCAATAAAGCCACTCTGAATTGAATTTAATTGTGTCTGGCTTACGATTCGTCTTTGTTTCCTCTCGCCAGTAAAAGCAGAGAAACAGAGGAATGTGTATTTCAGTTGTAGGAAGAGTTGGACGTGGGACAGACAGGAATGTCATCATCTGCCATTTTAGACACAAAGGCACTTGTGTGTGTGGCACGCGGGGTCAGGCTGCTACCATGCCAGCAAGTGCTTTTTGTGGAAGGAATCCAAAGAGAATTCAACTTATAAAAGGCTAGAAACTGGAGCGTCCTGGGGCCCGGCGGACTAACACGCATACAGCTGTACTGCCAAGGACCTGGTTTCATCAGGACCTTTATCACATGTCATTCACGCCTCTTTATCCGTGTTTTATATTACTCTTTACTGCCAAATATCCAATAAAGGAAAAAATCCCTAAAACTTGCTCTTGCAGATACTGAACTCTGAGGGCCTCGTCATAAATGGAGTATTGTGTCAGTTACTGAAGCTGCATGATACGGCTCTGCTCGACTCACTTTTGGTACCAGGTCCTTTTCTCTATGCCGTGTTTCCCCTACAGTTAGTACCAGCGGAATTCCCAGCTGATCGCCGTAGCAACGATGCATGAAACTGCCATTTCGGGGACACTCCTTAAATCAAATAGAAGAACGTCTGCACTTTGTCTATTGTACGGCGAGGTGTACGGCGTATTTTATGCGAGCTGTCATTTTTAATCCACAACTTTTGCCAATGGAAACGCAAAAATACCCGTTCTAATGTGTAATGAACTGGACTGGACTGCTTGGTGGAAATGTGCCACATCACTCTGCTGTTCCCCCCCTATACAAATGTGCTTTGCTCCTGTACTGTAGCTCCCTCCACCACTAAAACCTCGTCAGTATGAGCTGTTGTTGACTTAACATCTGATCATGCATGTGGTTGTTATGCTGGGAGGATCAGGTCTTCTAGCAGGATCCTCGATGCAGCTTGGATTCTCTGAGAGCTCCCTCAAAGAGCAGAGCCTTCTCTGCCAAATCTAACAGCATTATTACCTTTTGGTATAAACGGTCAATTCTTTGATGGAAGTGCCTTTGACTGAATTTACAGACATATATATATATTGGGTCTAAAATCTGAGCTTGGCTTTAAAAGCACAGCACACAGCAGCTTCATCTAAATACTAAAACAGACACAGACAAACAGATATACAACCTTCAGAGCTCCCTTTGAAGTCAACGCTCCAAAGTTACGCTACATTTTGGCGAAGAAAAACTGTCATGGCCATTTTCAAGGGGGTCCCTTGACCTCCGACCTCCAGATATGTGAATGTAAATGGGTTCTATGAGTACCCACGAGTCTCCCCTTTACAGACATGCCCACTTTATGTTGATGAGAGTATTAAATACTTTACAAATCTCTCTTTAAGGTACATTTTGAACAGATGAAAATGTGTGATTAATCGCGATGAACTATTTGAATCTATTGACAGCCCTCGTACACACAACAGCATGTGACATGATGTGAAGCTCTGCCAGTTACTCTCGTGATCATGAATTAATTTAACTGTGATGGTAAAAAAAAAAACAATAGATAGAATAGCAACAACTTTAAATCAAACATCTATAAGTCTCATGTTGCTGCCTCTCCAAAGCTCCTATTTCAGGCTCAAATTACAGCACTTTCCCATCAGCGTTGGCACTGAAATGAATACTGTAGTGGATCAACTGGGTAAAGCACATAAACAATGAGGAAGGGTAAACACAACACTGATTAAGATCAGCTTATCTAGTGATTCTAGCATCCTCTTTTGATTAGAATCACGCTCTTTCTGGCTTTACCAGTTTCCTTTCACACACAGCAGTAGTCAATATTTTGCTCATTCCCTCACCGCTCTCACCCTCTCTGGCTCTCCTCGCTCAGTGTGGGATCGGCACATTTACATAAGATTTACAGAGACATGAAAAGCACATTCCCCAACATAAATTTGTTGTGAGCGTGTAACAAGCTCATGGCTGTGTTTGGCTCAGTTTCTTCCCCTCGCAGGCACTTCAACTCAGACGCACATCACACACTTGGACAGCAAACATACCACAGACACACACTAACACACTTAACACCGACTACACAACGTACAGCAAAGGCACAATTTGCATTTGTACATTCCAATTTCCCTCGACTCTCTATTGTCTCGTAAAGTCTGCACTGCTTTACTGTTTCTAGCCGGCCGGCCGTCCCTCCCTCCCTCTTCCTCCCTCTTCCTCCCTCCTCCCTCCTCCCTCCCTCAGCAGTGCTGTTGACTGACAGTCTCCCATCAGGGAGGCTTTCTGACAAATGGGGCCAAATGGAGTCGTGCCACTGTTGCTGCTGGCCGCAAGTCAGCTCTCTGAGGTTATTGCTTAGCTCTGCTGTTACACTGTTATTTATATCCACCATCACCAGACTAGTTTTAAGTGTTTGATGAACTTTTCATGTGTCATCTCCAGTGTGGACGTCGCAGCTGTTGGGTAGCAATCTACTAGGTTTTCTTACTGTAACCTACAGAGTGTTTGGCTGTGCAAAAAAATGTAGTTCTATATTTGAATCCAATAAGAAAATGCAGAATTTCTTGCAAAACTTCACTTTTTCACAATAAAACTGCTAAAATCATAAAATTGAGAAAAAAAAAAACATGAAGGGATGTTCTTACACTTTTAAGACAGATTACTGTTACTACTGTTTTTTTTTTACGACTATGTAAATCCAAAATAGAGTTGGTCAGGAACTATGTGTGAGAGTACCGGAGCCAGCAAGGGCCTTTTTTAGACCGCAGGAACCTTTTTAGGAACGTTACCTCCATTTGGATCAGAGGAAGCTAGCTCAAGTTTTTGTGCTTTTGCACAAGATTAGATTACAGGCAAGTACTGGTTGTAGTATCACTTTTAGGACGAGGGATAGAGATTTTGTTTGATGTTTACTGTTCTTAAGCTAAAAACTTGACAGTCAGAGACAGTACCATAAACAGACAAATTACATACTACAAAAGATAAAGAAACCAAACATCACACTCAGCAGACTGCTACTCTGGAGACATCTTGGTGTATCTTCTCCTGAATGTCTCCTTCACAACATCCATCACACGCATGAATTACAAATTTCAAACTCATCTGTGTTTACGTGTTTTTTTCTCCACACACAAAAAAAATGTCTCGAACCAAGCAGTCACTTGTAAAAAGACAAACTGTATAAGAGGCACAGATGCTTTCTGAATAGTTCCATCCTACTAATTCTTAGTTCTTCTGAGGCTACATCCACTAATATATGTTTTATCCATCCAGACGAAGCGTTTTAGGGCCATTTCAGAGATAATCTTCTCACACTACCACGCCTGAAAACACATAACAAATGACCATTCACATACACTGGCCATGCACATGCAGGTGTAAACAGGAAGCAGTGCTTAGAGTAGTGTGGACGCTAGGCATAAAAGGAGCAAAAGTTAATGCGTTTTAAAATAAAATCATATTAGTGTGGATGTAGCCTGAGACAATTACTAGTAGCAGGCTTTTAAGTTGCAGGACAAATATGCTGATCACAGCAGAGCAGACAGCTCTAAATAGGAGTGAAAGCACCGCTTCAGGACCTGATTGTTCCAGCTACATAAGGACATGCTCAGGTCACGGATACATTTATCCAAGTGTCAACACTAATGCGTCCTTGACCTCTTAGCAGGACCACCTAGTCAGGTTTGTAATAAATATATATAGCTCAACAAAGCTACCCAACATAGACCACTTGGTTCTTCTGTGTTTTCACGGCTCTTTTGTATCCATCTGTTTCTTTTTTCATTTGGAGTTTTTCCGTGTAGTACTATCCATTATGCAAATAGCCACAGCAATCCTCTTGTGTGGCTGCACGGCTGCGCGCAAATGTGTGTGATGAGTGTTTTCTTTCTCGCCGTCTTCAGAAACATCCGACAGTTTTCCCCACAGATAAAGTCAAATATAAGCACGGAGGGTAAAATCCCATCAGGAGCAGCCACTCGAGATACATTTGAAAAGAATTTAAAGCCAAGTGTGGAACGCAATCAGCCTCAACTGGATGTAGACACAATCTGAATGTTTTCATGCAAGATTCAAGATACCAGGACGTAAGAGAGACGTCAAGCTTGTGGTTCAGTACTGACGAGATGGAATACCAGATTGTTTAAGTAAAATATGTGTATGTATAGGTTTGGTTTCGTTTCAAAATAACATCGAACCCACAAATCAGAAGTCATCAGAGATAGTTTAGTTAAGAAAAGCTTGTGCCACAATACACAGTAATTCTTTTCCAGCCTAACTAATCCAGTAACACCAGCCTTGACCTCTGGAGAAGCATGACAAGCAGCAAGCCTTTTATTTATACTTATTCTAACACTGCTAAACACAGCTATCAGAGAATTATCACCTGACTCTGCAGCTTTACAGAGTTTTTATAGCCATTTTTTGGCTGTCCGGCCCACATTTTTACTGTTTTGGTTCACTCTCATCGCAAAAAAACCCTGTACACAACCTGCTCAGCACCAAATAGCAGACAGACAACAGTTAAGCCAAGTTCACATTACACGACTTTCAAAGTCATCCGATCGCTGCACTGTTCACACTACACAACTCGCTGTCTAATCTGGAGTATTTAAGTCATCGTGGTTTTCACACTATACGACTGACCGGCAAGAGGAGGTCATCAGCGAGCGATGCATCAGCGAGCATCACAGCGAGCGATGTATCAGCGAGCATCTCTGAACAGTTCCCACACAGCACTTGAGTGCCGATTTGCGAGCGCTGAGCCAACGCGGATTTGCCTCTGATCGTAGGGATTTTGTCTGGGAGCTCCAAAAACTGACAACTAGTGGAAAATCAGGGCTAAAGTTGTGTAGTGTAAAAACTAAGCATAGTGACTAGCTGGTGAAAAGATAGTGAATAATAGACTGACATTCACCAGGTGGCCAGAAACACGACGCAGAATGGATCTTGCTCCGTAACTGCTTGATGTGTAAATAAGCAACTGTTTGCTAACTAAGTTCTCTATATCAAGTTAAATGTGATGATATGTCAGAGTTGTTGCTCCTAAGTGGACAAAGAAATCAGTTATTGCAAGTTTAAAGCTGCAATAATCAATATTTTTTATATCAACATCGAGTCAAATGACTAGATTTAATGTGAAATGGGTCACTGAACTTCGCCTCTTTTAACTCAGTGTTTTGGTTTCATTTGTTGGTTAGTGAAAAAGCCCCACTGTACCCTACCTGCACAGCAAGTTAGCGACTAGTTAGTGAAGAAAGTCAACCCTCTCGGAAGTTTAAAACACAGATATTTTTCTCAGGAGTTTGTGGCCGCTCTGATCCCTAACCTCAAACCCAGGTTCCTGAAATAACCCTTTAAAAGAAGTGGGACGAGCCAGAATGACCTCACTTTGCCAAAATATCTTCCCACCAAAAGTTTAAAATCTAGATTTGCTTCCCAAAAGAAGAGAAACACACACCCACACACACACGCAGGCCTCCACACAAACATGTTTACAGCTGGAAACAGGACAGACTAAACATCATGTTTGTTTCACTCTCTAAACCCTTCTGACAACACTCATCTGCCAAGGCTGCATCCTCAGAGTGAAATAAGTCTCGTGTACAACAGAATGAACTTTCCTTGACCATGACGCCTGGTGCAAGATAGTGTTTCCTCTTTTAAAAGTGGATTCAAATGTATAAGCTGACAGCTCAGTTCCTAAATTTACACACCCTGTAGCACCATGCTCCGCGGCCTGGCTGGATTCTAGCACATGACAACACGAGCAGGAATAAATCTTTTATTAAAAGCTGAACATTCTTTAAGACAAAGCCCAGCAGCGCTTTCACCCACAAGACCGCAGTTTCATCTGGATAAAATCTGGGAATTTTAGACGGGTAGTCAAAAACCCTACATCACCTCAAAATGGAAAAATGAGAGAAAAGCCCCTTGTTTTTTCCACAAAAATGTTTTACAGTAAAAGAGAATAAATCTCAACTGGTTTAAACCCCCCCCCCGTCTCATAAAGGTTCTGTACAAAACACACTACAAAATGTCCCTGTGTTTCCTCCTCCGGTACATGAGCAGGCGTTCAACCTTTCTCAAGTAGGACAAAACCGTGCAGACCTATTTACATGTCAATGAAGGCCACGGATAAGGACTTTCCTCTCCCTCTCCCTCTCTACTCTCCTTCCTCTCATCTCTATATGTTCCTAGAAGCTAGTAGATGAGCTCATTTTGACGCCGGATAAAAGATACGGCTGCTAGTAGAGAGAAATACTTGTAGTGGGATTCTCTTGAAATTGTTGGGTGGACTGGTGTACCACAATTCTAGACTTGTGTAATAAAACTTAATATGTGGATTGAGTTTATATGTCTGACTATTGTTTGAGTTATTCAAATGACCATTTTTATATTAGCTTGTCTGGTAGCAACACCACTCAAAATATCATCTAAAGCACTGGTTCCCGACCACCCAGAAACTGTGTGACCCGGCAGCCACGCTGAGGAAATACCAAGCACCGCCCATCAGCTGGAGCACACTTTCTCATTTTACAGCTAAACAGTAACTACAAGAAGATTCTGACAACATCTGAGGAGAGAAATAGTCATTACAGTAACAGAATATTGATTGATATTTGATCAGCGCTGCCTAGTTCGTCCGATTGATCGGAGTTCGCGAGTGATTGACAGCTGCCTCTGTTGTATGAACAGCCAATAGGAACGCTCTCTCTCTCTGAAATGACCTGTGATTGGCCAAAGTCTCATCACGGGCTAGATGTTTTAAAGCCTGAAAACAGAGCCATGAGGAGGAGCAGAAGTTTCTCTCAGAACACTTGAATTCAATATGCTGAAAGGTAATTATGAAATTTTTGCCCAATGATGCCAAAAACATTCTGCCTACTGCAGGTTTAAGTAGGTATGATTGTTAAAAATATATCATATAGAGATTTGAATTAAAAGTTCCTAACATAACAGGAAAACTCATCTCTTTCACAGGAAATAATCTGCTCAAAATTCATCCAAATTGAGCGTTTTACACAACCTTCCTGCAGTTATTGCGTTCACTATTTGTGTTAATTGTATAGCTTATCAGTTCACCTGTACTTTTATTGTTATGCACTGAATATAATATGAAATATCCATAAAATGTCACTTAGTCAGGGGTCGTCACATTACTCAATGAGAGAAAAGCGTTGGGATCCACAGATCTAAAGTAGTGTACAGTAGGAGAGGATGTCCAGCATTGCTTAGATAGAAAGAGGAAATAGGGAGATACAGATACAGTGCCTGTGCTGTAAGGTCAAGCAGATCAACACCTACTACTATATATGCAAAATACACAAAGCAATGTGTAATATATGAAAATAACACGCACAGAAAAACGCACAGCAAGGATCGGCTTGGATTTGCTACAAACAGTGATGGTGTCTGTGTGCATGCATGTGAGAGAGAGTGAAAATGAATGCATATGAGCCTCAGGAAGCGTGAAGTCTTCCTGAGGCTTGCCTGAGGTGAGAATGTAATCGGATGATATCAGATAATTGCCCTTTCTACTCTGACTTTTCTATTTATATTGGACCTTTAAGGGGGATCTTCTGAGGCTGTGGGCACTGAGAGAGGCCGGCTGACTGCTGGAGAGCAGACAGTAGTCAATCACTGTATGAAGCTGACATTTTATGAACTGTGAAGGTGAGAGAATGCTCAGTGTTCTCACTTATTTCGGTTGGATGTTGAGAGAAGTTCCAAGTCTCAGGAGATGGATAAAAAGTTTAGTCTTTAGCGGTTCTCTTTCTTTTCTCTTCGTCTCCCTTTCTCCGTCATGGCAGGCAGCCCGGCGCATAAAGCGATGTGGCTTTCAGACGCTGGCGAAGACAAACTTCGGTCTCTCGGAAATATGTTCTCTGTTGACTCACTCTGTTAACCGCATTCTTCATCAGCGGCGCAGCAGAGTCCTTCCCATCGGCCATGAAGACAAAACATCTTTTCTGGCCCAGTTTATATAATACTCCACTTTTTCTTTGCCTTTTAACTTTCTAGTTTAGGCTCGAACATTTGGAGCAGTGGCGACAAAAAAAACGAGGCAGCAGAAAATGAGGGGGAAGAGAAAGAGTGAGCACTCTCACTGGCCTATAGTGCAGTCCAGATCCCCCTGGATTTATTTGTGTACATAACTCTGTCTCTTTCTGTCTCTCCCCGTCTCTCTCCCTCTCCCACTTTCATTCTTTTGTGCCGCTCCGTGTCTCTCACACAAACACCCACATGGTACGACCACTACACAGCATATATATACATATTCACATAACCATCACATTATCTTGCTGCTTTGGAACAGAAACGGTACACCCACGGCCCTCACATATGCCACAGTTAATTATTCCATTCAGAAGAGCGAGAGGAGAGCTTCCTGCTCCACGAAGCTCGCACCAAAACGGCCAGACAGAAGAGAGACAGAAGAGAGACATCATTCAACGCGCAATTTTGAACTTTCTTAGCCACGACAAAACTTTATAACTCTGTTAAAGTAACGACGTTAGAGCAAAATGTCGTTAGCAGGCTGTTGATTTCATCACATTGCCATGTAACGGCCCTCACCCTTCGACCCCCTTCCCAACAGAACAGACTGAAGTCCCATTCATCTGACCACAGAGGCCCTAGTCAACAGCTTAAGAGGCAAATGGAGAGCCTGGTCATAGTAGCGAGCTAACAGGAAAACCATGTGACCCGACTCCCTTGCTCACCGACATGCTCTTCAACTTTTTCCACAGAATCGCTCCCATCATTTCTTATCTTTCCCCTCCCGCCCCGGCGCTTCAGATCTCACTCACCATGCTGAGCCTCTGGCTGGGTGCTGGTGTCAGGGTCCATGTTAAATTCACAGTGTGATGAGCGCCCAGATCAACGCGCCCATATCCTGAGGCGACTTCGGCTCTGTAACTGAACTCCAACTACTACAGCTACTGTTTTATTTCTACTGCCGTCCCCTCTCTGCTGTTCACTCCAGTCAGAGCTGCTGGCTCCGCTCTGGGCCTCTGCAGCCTGCCAGCTCAGCTCAAGGCTTCTACCGCTGTGTTACATCTGTCTGACTGAGCCGCTCTCTGGAGAGAGAGAGAGAGAGAGAGAGTAACGGAGCACAGAATGGGAGGGAGGAGAGAGGAGCAGTTTCCACATTGTGGTGGTGGAGAGAGAGAGAGAGAGAGAGAGAGAGAGAGAGATATGGGTGGAGAGGGTTGTGGCAGTGCTGAATGTTTCCACTTTGATCAATTTTACACTCTCAGCATATTTTTTTCTCATCATAAAGGGAACTTAGAAAACATCACTTTGGAAAACATTAACGCGCCAGTGGAATTTAGGAACTTGTATAGTGCTGCAGCCTGGATATTAACAACGAGCGGACTCTGACCGGGTAGTGCCGGCTTGGCAAGGATTCTACTCACATTTCAATTTGGCACACAAAACAGCACATGCTGCTTTTGTCTACCTGAACACCGACAGCTTGTGCGGAAACTTAACATTAAAAAATCAATTGTTCAGTCTATAAAATGAAAAATACAGTGAAAAAAAAATGTCTTCAAATTGCTTGTTTTCTCCGACATAACCAACATGTTCTCACAGGAAGTTGGCTCCGGTCTTAAGCTCGCTTGAGCAGAGGAGTTGTAGCCTCGTAGCATTTATTCACCGACTAATCAACTGTACACACACTGTCTGCTACAGCTACGTTCACAGCTATAACGCCACCAACAACCCCACACTCACCGCCACACACACACGGTCTGTCAGAAACTCGCTTAAGTTACGCGGCGCTGACAGACGCTAGAGCTGCTACATGTCGAGAGGCGTGACAATGCGTCTGTATTTTATGCCCAAGGAATGAGAGCGGGCTGACATACCGCAAAACGGCAAAAACTATATGCAATATACAATGATATAAAAGGGAGAAATTCTTCAATTTGAGATGCTGGACCCAGAGGATGTTCGGGATCTTTACTTGAAAAGTGAACGAAAAGATTCCAAGCTTATAGTTGCCAGTGAAATTTCTGCTGATTGACTAATCGATTAATGGACTACTAATCACTTCCCTAGCCAAGGCAACCTCTACTTGAAAACATTTTTGTCTCAACTGTCACAGGTTCTTGATAAGTCATAGCTCCCTATTTTGAGTTAGTCTTTGTTAAAACTGTAAGACAATAAGACATTAGCCAGGTTTCCATCCAAATGTATCGCAAACTTTAACCGAATTTTGGGAAAAATTTGGCGAAAGAAAATGTGAATGAATGCTCGTTTCCATCCACTACTGTCATGCAATTATTAGGAGGTGGCTCATCGAGATAAGCAGTAGGTGGCGCCAACCATTATACCATTGCAGAAGAAGAGGGCGCAGCGTAAAGATGGCGTAATTTACCTCAAACGGTGAAAAACAATGTAGAAAACTGGATGTAAATATGACATTTCTGTTTGCTTCATGTATAATTTGAGGAAGGTTACATCAGATCTGTGTGGAGCGATGAGGAGACTCTTTAGATCCGCTGCTATTATTCAGTCAGTGGACGTTGAAGTCACATGACTTCCTGCACGTCATCACTTATTTGATAAATCCGTTTCTATTAAACTGTGTCGCATTTTGCTTTTATCGACACACCAACTTTTTCACCTTTACCAAGCGTAATAACGTTTTTGCGATATTCCAAGATTTTTTTCAAATTTTCTGCGTTTCTACATTTTTATGTGCAAATTGAAAATGTGCATAAAAAACGCTGGACGGACATAAATTATAATAAAATATGAATATAAAAACAATATATTTCTTAGTGGTGTGCTGGCAGGATAGACTGGAGTCAACAAATACAGTTCTGGCTAATGATAGCTAATTGTAATTCTACACTCTGAGGAGAGCGATGGAGGGAAGCAGGACTTTGTTAAATTAAACATCATAGGGAATGTGAAGATGCTTAAAATACATGCGAGGCAGTATTTGGGCTACAAGGCATGAACGAATCATTCAACTGCCTTTGGTCAGTTATCCAGTTCTATTTAATCCTATCTAAAGTGTTGCAGCTACACTGAAAATATTTATGGAGAAATTGAAAACTGAAAAATAGGGCAGCGAATGCCCTAGCGTCTTTAAAGAACCGAAACTTTTCCAAAAGCAGCATCCAGAAAAAAATAACTTTAACCTCAGTAAAATTAAGCTTAGCTGTTCAGATGGGAGCGTAACAGCGCTCTCCGTCTCTAGCATGTTTGTGCCAAAACCTCGAAGAGTTCAAAAGAATAGAGGAGGCGGCCGCTCGCTATTCAGTCGGAGGATGAGACGAGATGAGAGCGCCCTCTGATTTGCTGTGGATTCCTATTCATCTAGGTGTCGTTTTTATTCATCGTGCTGCTTATTTGGAGCGTGAGTCACACAAGGACAAGAGCAGGTGGGGCCTACGCCAATGAATAATTTAGTGTTTGTGTCTTGTGGAATATGATTTGAAAACAGGTGCACACACATTACTTTAAAGGTTAGACACTGAAGAGGGGACTAGAACATGTATTACCGTTTGGTTTTCAGGGATAAATTACAACCCTTCTGTTATTATGATAATCAAAGAGAAAAACACTTGTTTTTGTTCCTGTGAAATATCAGTGAACTTGTTAAGTGTGTTTTAATGAACAGTATCTCACCCAAGACCACTAATGATAACAGTAATGTGCAAACAAGCAGCTGATAAACATGAAAAGTTTCATGCCTTGTGACTATTAATTTGTGAATTTGGCTAAATACCTCAAAAAAGGTGACAGAACAGCTTGTATGGAATTATGTTTAAATGGCTGACATAATAACCACCACCGTGATATATTAATGTATTGTAATGTATTCTGGCTAACAGGTAGGAAAGTGTGGCTTGACTATGGGAATCTGAATCAGCAATTCAGAAATTATCTTACATCATCATCATGGAAAAGTTTCAGAATGTAATTTGGCAGAGTTGCAAAGGTACCCTGTAATTAGTGAACTAGCTGGTAGACTGTGTTTATTCTTTTAGCCTCTGTCTCCTCTCAGATAAACAGAATCAACCTAATCACAGATCCAGTGTAATGATGCGTCTATATGCCCTACTCTCATCATAATACAAGAACTCACCTCTGCTCCCCCTCCTCCCCTCTCCTGTGTGATTTAGCACTGAACAATTGCAGCAAAAAAAAATAATTTTAAAGTCCAATATGTGCTATGCGAAGAATGCTGGGTAACTGCCATAACTTTGAGGAAACAGAAGGGCATCTCGGCTTGTCTCATCATCTTCCCTCAGCATACTCAAGAAGAATTCAACTTCTCTTAGGGAGATAACGGGTATGATGGAGAGACAAAACAAAGCGCAAGAAAGAAGAAAACTGGAGGCATTTAATGCTTTTGGGCTGCAAATAAAAATGTACTGAATAACATGACATCCTTTAACTAAAAGAACCGATAACCTGAGGAGTAAATATTCTTCTAAATATATTTAGTCATGTCAACTAAGGGATTAATAATACATTTGAAAATACTTTAGTGCCTCGAAGTTATATTTTTTATTGTTAAAGGAATACTTCATCCACAAAATGACCATTTGTATATCAGTTACTCACAACTGTGTTGCCTTGGATTCATGAAGAAAATTGTTTTTCTCTCCACGGTGAATAGAGTATCAAAAAATGGAGAAAAGTCTTTATGAATTGAAATAAATGGGGCCGCGTTTAACAACAGCAAAACTACTTCAAATAATCGGTTTTACTCTCACATAACTTGTGCAGTATAATCCAAGTCTCCTTTATCCAGTCGTATGCTCACTACTTCCCAAACACATGCATCTTCTTTAAAAACCTTACTATTTAAAAAGAGTTGCACGAGTTGCATGCCTATGACTGTTTAGGTAGAAGTGTATTAACGATAAGATTTTAGCAAAGATGCATGTGTTTGGGAAGTAGTGAGCAGCATACGACTGGTTTCTTCCATTTTTTTTTCACTGTTAAAAGATTTTTTTTGGGGGGAAGGGTGTCGTATCCTGTACAGATTGTAAAGCCCCCTGAGGCATATTTGTGATTTGTGATTTTGTGCTATACAAATAAAATTGACTTGACTTGACTGCTTTTCCCCATCTGTTTATTCTCCATTCATTGTGGAGGAATGCAAGAGAAACAAAGTTTTCTTCAAGAATTCAAGGTAAAACAGGGTGAGAAAGTATTCCTTTAACACTGAACTAAATGGGGTTGGCAGGAAAAAACAAACACTTTTTTGCCAGTGGACGTAGTCACCGTGAGGTCACCCACTAGTTGGTAAACTGATGTTTTTGAAGGCTCAAGTTCGGCATCTTGGTTATTTGCAACCAGAAGTGACACTAGATTGAGGAGCTAAGTACAACCGAACGCTGAATAAGACATTTTTAGGTGACCAAAATGTTACATTAACTTTGGTGAACTGTAAACACACTGTGAAATGTTTAAAACGTTGATAACTCCCAGACCGGTCAACGCCGTGGTAGCGACCTGTCAATCACAAGGGAGCCCCGCCCTAAAGCATCCCCTGCTTTATGGTCTATCTGACTCTAAATGGGACCATAATTTACTAAATGAACATCATGCTGTATTGAAGAAGACTTGAAACTAGTGATTGAGACCATAAACTCATGTTTACAATGTTTACTGAGGTAATAAATCAAGAGAGAAGTAGGCTCATTTTCTCATAGACTTCTATACAACCAGAGGAGTCGCCCCCTGCTGGCTGTTAGAGAGGATGCAGGTTTAAGACACTTCAGCATTGACTTCACTTCTTGTTACAAAGATTTGTTTAGACTAACTGCAGAAAGTATGATTCTGATCCCAGCACCAAGCATCACTAAAGTCACTGCGGTAACAAAGAACCATGCAAGAATCTCTTGCACAACATTGCTAAACCAGAAATCATACAACCTTTATGATGTCCAGTAACACTGTCTCAGGGATAGAGGGGCAACAACACCTCGGGAAATGATTCACTTAATAAAACCCAAACTTAATGTTCTGTACTGTAAAATAATGTAAGTAATGACATCATGAAAAAGCACTTAAACGCATAATAACCATTGCACACAGTGATTTAAAGGTGGGTTATATTAGGCTGCATGCCAGCTGACAACTCAGCAAGGTCATTGGGGGATACAGATATTTGAATGTCAAACCACAGTGCCATCTAGTGTCTCATTTTGACTGATTCTGTGTGTTCATCCTCACAGACATCTACTGAGCTGCTCCATCTAGCCCATAGACATATACCGGGACATCCAGAAAGTAATGGTATTATATTACAAGCATTATAAAAGCAACAGGGAAAGTGCAACATGCCATATGTCGTTGGAAAGAGACCAACACATGTTTCAGTGTCAGGATGAAGTGCTACGAAGCAGAAAGATCTCCATCTAGTGGATATGAGGGAGAAGGAACGGCTCACCCAGGCATGTGAGCTATGCAAGGCTCACTTTCATGAGTGAGTGTTTGACTGGTTATGTCATTGAAGAGCAGAAAGAAGTGCTTCTCTTGAGTTACATTTGACCTTTGTATAGAACAAGTATCTGCATATGAGTGTGCTTAAGTTTTACTATTTAGCAGTCTAGAAGATTGTAAAAGCCAAAACCATAAAAAAGTACTAACTTCTCTTCTTAATAGTCTTAATAATAAATTATATTTTATGTGTCCATAACCATGTTGAACAAGAGTTAAATATTTGATGTCTAGGTTATAAATCATTCTAATTTAATGGTTTGTGGGAAAGTCATTTAAGTATTTCCAGTGTCTGGACAACCTGGTCTCTCTCCCAACTCGTCAAATATACCGCCGATCGGGCATCCAGCCGGGCTTTCAACTAACTCCAATGTAAACCCACCCACGGCGGGCAAGTGACGTAGTATTAATAGCATGAAAGTCTGCTAAGGGTGAGAGGGAGGGGTGGATGGGTCAAACAAACACAAGATTTTCAACCAGGAGAACGCTGTCAGTCGTTAGTATCACCAGTCAGCGAAGTTAACGCCAACCACGACCGGTTCCTAAAAAACTTCCCTACCTCAGTTATTATCCTGCATTATATTCCATATCTGACATTTCTTAATATCTGTTTCTCCTATATTTTATTATCCAGCACTATATCACTTTCTGCACTACATTCACTTCTTCTTTAAATAGTCCTGTATCTCAGTTGTTTACCCTGCACTATATTCATTTTTAACAGTTCTTTTGCACATTGCATATTTTGTTTTATACTCTGTATTACTTACATGTGTCTTGTTACTACTTGTGTCGTTTTACTAATATGTGTACTACTCACCTGTGACGTTTTTTACTAACATGTGTACTACTTACCTGTGACGTTTTTACTAATATGTTTGCACTATGGAACTGTGATGCTGGAAACTTGAATTTCCCTCGGGATTAATAAAGTTACTATCTATCTATCTATCTATCTATCTATCTATCTAACCTGAACTAAGTGGTTGTGTTGCCTAAACCTAACTTCCTGTGAAAACAGAAGTTTACTTTGAAATTACACTATGCATGTAACAAGCGTATATTGAAACGCCGTCCCTGGTCCGTCAGAAAGTAACAGAGGAGGGAAACCCCGTACGTCGGTCTCTGATGCCCAAGCAGCGGTGTTTGACGATTTGGGAGTGAGAATGTGTTGTGGATGTGTGTGTGTGTGTGTGTGTGCGTCCTGATTACTGCAGAGGTATGTTGTCCTCATGCTACTCACCGCTCTCAGTGGACAGCTGGCTGTGGAACTCTGGAAACTGGGTTTCCACTGGAACGCTGATGGTGCGTCGCAGCAGATGGACCTTGCATGACGCCGAGCGCCTCTCCTGCAAAAACAAGGAACGGATCTGCTGACACAGAGAGAGAGAAAGAAGGAGACAGAGACAAAGAGCGAGGGATTCAAGACAGATAAAAGGCTGAGTGAATTCAACAAAAGGCACAGATACAAAGTAGGCACACGGAGCAGATAGCGTACAGAAGAATGAAAGCTAACAAAAAGGAAAAATGGCTGCTAGAAACGGAAGAAATGCACACCGAGGCTCCTTATCTAAGTTCTTGTGGTTATTCTGGTCACCATGTTTAATGCTGTGTTGGGCCAACAGTGCACAATAGCTGTAGAGCTCCTGATAAATGAGGAGTCATTGGATAAAACAAAGCAGGCATTAGCAGGACATCAGTCAGTGTCAGCCTGTATCTTCCCATAGCTAGCATACCAAATGTTTGGCTCTAAAAGATTAAACAGACAAAAGGAAAAAGGATGGCCGTGGTGAGAGCGCGGTGACTGAAAGAAAAGGGCCCGATGTCCTCCAAAAGGAGTGATAATGGCTTATCGAACATCCTCACACCTCTCCACTCAACACGGCGCTCTGTCTGTCTCGTTTCCATGTCCGTCTGTTTATCTCTCTGCTAGTCACCTCTTTACTCGCCTCATGGGACTCGGGTTTAAGGACAGCTCTCACTGACACCGCTTCTGACGTAAAGACAATATCTGGTGCTCTGAGCCATCGTGACTAAGCAATACGAGCTGTAATTTGAGTCCCACTATTCACTGCCTGGTCGGGGATGCACACAGTAAAGTACTGTCAGGGTATGTGGCTTCCAGGGATTAGAGTGCAATCTGTGGCTTTATTATAATATTTTATCATTTAATAATTCATTCATTTTTTAGACTACGTGATTTGAAGGGTGATTATAACCCACATTTGGATGCTTAAAATAATAACGGAGAGGAGGAAAGACACCTAAGAAATAAGATGGTTACAAACTAAAAGCTCAAAAAGTCAAAATATTAAACTAGAGCTGCAACAATTAATCGACTAGTTGTCAGTTATTAAATTAATCGCCAACTATTTTGATAATCGTTTAATCAGTTTGAGTAATTTTTTAAGAAAAAAAAAAGTCAAAGTTCCCTGATTCTAGCTTCTTGAGAGTGAGTATTTTGTATATGATATCTGGTTTCTTTACTCCTTTAGGACAGTAAACTGAATATCTTTGAGTTGTGGACAAAACAAGACATTTGAGGACATCATCTTGGGCTTTGGAAAAAAAACTGATCCGACATTTTTCACCATTTTCTGACATTTTATAGACCAAACAACTTATCAATTAATCAAGAAAGTAATCAACAGATTAGTCAACAATGAAAATAATCATCAGTTGCAGTCCTCTATTAAGCTACAATCGTTCTAATGAGATAAACTCATCTCACTAATTTTCTGTGAAAGGGGAGGACAAATATTGCAAACAGGAAACGGTGATGCATCTCTCTGCTAATTCAATTAAGATAATTGCTTTTGCTGTGGACGTACGGTAAAACACTGATTTGATTACAACAGTTAAGCAAAATGGCAAAGTGCACTTGAACGGAGGCTAAATCTAAACATCGGTCCGGATCCTTCAAGTATCCTCAACTCAGCGGGAATTTGACTGTTGACACAAACTTCTATCAATCATGAGCTCCCTCTACTGGCAGCCATGTGCAGCTTGAGAAATGTAGATGAGTGTACTTGAGCTGAACTTGATCACTATTTTTTCAACACAATGTGCTTCACGGGCCCGAGGAACAACTGGATGCTTCACAACAAGCTGAAGGTGAAAATGAGAAAAGTCCAAACTCTAGAAACCCCTCTGGAATCACTTTCTTTTAGTTTTATTACCTTCATATTGCAGCCTTCAAGAAACACACCAGCTGAATGTTGAGATTGTTTGTTATCCCTTCTCACACTGTTTTGCATTTATACTCTCTGAATTCCTCCTCTTTGTGTTTGTGGAAGCATCATTTGTTAGGGAAACGTCAGGGTAAACAAGGCCACAATCATTTATATCTAGTAAACATTCTATTATAAATGACAATAATCAGCATCAGCTGTTCAGTGATACAGCGCTTCAATTCTATGTTTTTCATAATGTCTCAGAACACAAGGAAGGGAAACAGAGACAGCATGACTGAAGAAAGAGAGAGTAAAACAATCCAACAAACAATAAAGACAGAAAAAACATGAAGACAAAAAGGCAGAAACAAAAGAATAAAGAAAAACCCTGACGGCAAAATCACAGCCAACAATCAGTCAAAACTTGTGTTTAGAGACTCTTAAAGTCTTGCTATACACTGAGTTTTCTTTCCTCTCACTTTCGAACCGTACATTTTTGCTTAGTCTATTGTTTGCTCATGGTGGTAGGAACGGAGGACAAATATAAAGTTACTACAAGGAACATCTAACTGGTTAGGAAAAGGTCTCAATTTAATATTGATGCCTCTATATGACCTACATCAGTTAACGAGACCATCGGCAAGAATGTTATAGTTATTCTTAAATAAAGAGTGAATAAAGAAAAATACATATTATTAAATGCTTAATAAATTTAAATATGTAGCATTGAAATATATTCCTGTTAATACATTAATCTATTTTACCATCACAAAAAAAAGTTCAGCGTGCAAAGAAATAGCTTCAATAACAAGTTCAAACTATTCTCATTTTCAAATTGTGGCTAAATCTGATTTATATAAGTGTATTTCAAAAAGGCACATCTGTTTTCTTAGACGTTGCATTATGTATTGTATATTTGGAGAAACATTGCATCACATGTACAACAAGAACAAAGAGGACTTGGATGTTAAAGGCTTGCTCTGAATCCTTCTCTGCGCCAGGTGTGGCATCATCAATAACCAGGAGGAGGAACATGGAAGAACATCTAGAGTAACTGCATGTGTCTGAGGAGCTTGAACTAAACTATAACTTCTTATATGAATCAAATCAATCATTTTGTGACCAAGTTCATGCTCCAATCATTCTGTCAGAGAATGAAGAGTTGCTGAAATAACTGAAAAGCTAATACTGCCATGACACCAAGAGCACATAAAAGTTTGACCTCCACTGTATGATACTCTGACCCACTCCGCTAAAACAGGTTTAGCTGTCCAAACCATGTCATCACACCTTCGTCTGGAGCAAGCCATTATAAAACTGTAACATCGTTTTGACCTGCAGTTTGCTGACACCACAGAAATCCAGCAGTCTTACAGATGACCTTTCAGAATCCGGGTCTCGAGATGGAGGCATTTAAAAGTTGTTGTTCTTTGATGCTGTGAAACAAAAGCACTGTAGCAGGAAGGCTGCCAATGGGTCAATTCAGATAATTCCTCCCTGCAATTATTGCTCCATTTTCCTTGTGTTCTTGCACAAGCTGCTCTATTCCCTAAAGGACAGTGTTGTTGTGTCCCTGTTGCTGTGCTGAGAAAAGGGTTGGAGAAATTCCCCAAGGCAGCTATAATTTAATTTGTTGCTGATGGTTCTCAGATAGTGGCATTAGTTAAGAGAAATGGCTTTTGCAATGGAGTATTAAATATTATTTTTGTGCTATTCATGTTGCATGCAATTGCCCGGGCTCAGCTACAGACGCTAATGTGCATGAGTTATGGGCATCCACGGCAGGAGGTGCACGCAGAAACGGGAGAAACTGTTTTTGTAAGCAGCTCTCACTGAAATGAATGGGATCAGGTTAAAGTTGGGCAGGAAGGAATTACACAAGGTGACCAGACTAGGTCTCAGTTGTCCCTCAGAACTAACAGGACGGAGACACTGACAGGATACAGTATGTCAGTCAAGTACATGAGGGACTTTTTTCACTGATTTCTTTTTTTGTGCAGCAGACGAGGGCTGGCACACCCCAAATAAGAATGAAATAAATCAAATATCTTCATCTAAAACTGCATTTTTTCCACTCCCCATCTGTCTCTATTCAACGGATGCCCAGACAAAATTATAAATATATTAAGCTTAGGAAATAATGCTGCACAACAGGTGAGCAATACTATCTGCCACAGTGTTTTATTACCACTTGTGGACAGCAAAGTGGGTAATCATCAGAGTCTACTGTAGTGGCTTGACACAGAAGGGAGCAAGGCCACATAGTGGTATAACCCGGTACTACAACAAAACCACAAAACTGACTATTGCACTGCACATTCCTCATCATTCTGCACTGTAAGGTCAACATATTCTTCATTGTATTAAACTATTAATGGCCTAGGTACATGCTGAACGGGACATTTTACAGTGAAAAAATAAACTTGTCAGTCCTCTATGTTGGACAAACTATGAAATGGTGATACTGTTTGTAAATTACTTCAAACCTAGTTTAACATTTGTGTTCTGCAATAGCTTGTTACTTATCAACAGACATATACCGATACTAATATATCCAGATTAAGCTAACAGTGGCCGATATATTGGCCTGGTCGATTCATCGGTCTTCCTCTAATTATTATAGTATATAATATACAATCACAACTGATAAGTAGTTTCACTGAGTTTTGCTTGAAGCTCACTTTGCAACATAAACTGATACTTTGCAGCCAAAATAATCAAATAAAATGTGACAAAAGTGGTTTCCGAGCACCAGAGTCCCTTTAGAGAAAACCTCTCATTTTACTGCAGCAGGGCCTGACCCCGAGCAGTCCTGGTTCTGGTTCTCCCGTGCCCAGCAATATGGCCCGGGCCTCCAGCAGTGTGGTGTCAGTGTTGGCTCCCAGCGGGGACCGGTGGATCAGCGAGGTGAAGCTCTGTTCCTCGCCGGAGGTGGAGCCGCTGTTGCCGGTTGCAGAGCTCTCCACCTCCCTCCGGAGCTCCGACAGCTGATCAAAGGCGGCAGCGAAGCCGGATCTGGGTTAACGGCGGGCTGATCACTGCCGGAGGCCCTGCTGGAGTCTGAGCTAAAGGAGTTTCTGGTGAAGCTGTATGATTTCATCTGATCGGTGTCACCG
The DNA here is from genome assembly GCA_916701645.2 of Sebastolobus alascanus. Classification (NCBI taxonomy): domain Eukaryota; kingdom Metazoa; phylum Chordata; class Actinopteri; order Perciformes; family Sebastidae; genus Sebastolobus; species Sebastolobus alascanus. The sequence goes on along the minus strand of CAKAOJ020000160.1, from coordinate 1,275,969 downwards.
ATAACAAGCATTAAGAATATATAGAAACAGCCAGTGTACTTATGTAGGTCATATAGAAGCATCAGTACCACATTGATACTGTTTAATAACCATCCTCACAGTAACTTTAAGATGTGTTGGAATAAAAATATACAGCTATGTGGAGAAATGGGAGGATGGAAAGAGCTTAAAAGCCGAAGCAAATAAAATGAAATTGACAAGGACAAACAAAAGTGAAGAAGATGAACAGACGAGAAGCACAATAGTGACACAGAGGGACACGACAGACAAGAGATGGTGCTGTTCGCTCTCACCACCTCCTCCTCGTTCAGAAGCAGCATCTGACAGTCGCCAACCACGCAGTACTTTGGGTTCCACACAGTTTGTTCATCATAGGAGTGGCCACGTGACATCCAGTGTCTCGATGGACACCGCACGTCTAGAAAGGAGAATCACACAAAGAAATATATCAGCTGTGATGGGAGAGAAAAGATGAAAGTATTCGTTTGTTCTCTTGATAATGGAGCTGAATGTCACAGTTTCAAAAGTGATATCCTAAAAAAAATGGAATGTGAAGAGAGAACTGCTTTTCAACTCAAATAACTGTTTTGCTCAGCGACCACAAGCACTCTTTTCTGAATTAGAAATGCCACTGAGGTAATATCTACCGCATCCTCTCCACTTTTTCACTTCAGTGCATGTCAGGTGAGGAAAAGATAAATATAAAACAACAGACAGGCATAGATTGGATTCTCCGCATCTCCAGTGATGAGGTGACATTAATCTCAGAAAAGCAATACATGTGATTTTTTTTCACACGGGAAATGCAACCCATCAATTCTCAAACATGGGTTCCTGCTACAGAGACAATGTGACTGCATCAATCAACACGGAGCGTAATCCAAGAGTTTCATTACAGAGCTGTTCGACGAAAGAAAATCTCTGGTCTTATCTGTTCACACTGCACACAGTAAGAAGATACACACGTTTAACATCCACTAGAACATTTCTGTGAAGATCCAGATCACCTGTTGGTGCAGCTCTGGTGAGCTGCGTTGTTTGTGTGCGTAGTTCAGCTAATGAGTGGCGTATGTGGGTCAGAGTGTGCTGTTCTGATGGTACAGTACATTGAAGCATCCCTGCGTGGACTCGCCCTCTTAGCAGCAAGAGCGTCAATGCGTTTCATCATATGATACACACAACGTGCAATATGTATACAGCCATACTTGATAGAAAGCAAAGAAAGGGTCTACTTCAAAAAATAATTCACAGAGAAGAGTTTATTTTATACAGTTCACTCCAAAGTGTTGGTGCTACTTCTGGTAGCAACTTTGAAACTGAGGTTTTCTGTTCTTGGAAATGTAAACTTTGGAAACAGAATATAAAACTAGTGTGTTTCACAGTGAATATTCAACATAATGAGACGTATATTATTCATTCATTGCCATGTATTTTTTTTAAGAATCTCATTTGCAATATTGTGGAATTAGAGCTCCTGTGCAGCTGAATGTGCAAAATGCACGTAATAAATGCACACATTAAGGTTAGGCTCGTCACAACCCTGTCAGTCGGGATCATTTTGTCTTAGTGACTTAGCTTCATATCCCAGGTCGCCTCATCGCCGTGCTATTAGACTACGCCACACACACATTAACGCACAAACACACACACACACAAATAGAGCTATTGCATGCTGCATCCGCCTGTTCAGCTTACAGTCACGCTGTGGACAGGAGCAGGTCAAGCACACAGTTTTCCATTTAGCAGAGCTTCTTTGGAGACGGGTTTTTCATCCTGGTGTTGATTAAATTATGCTATTCAGAATCAGTTCTACACACTTTGAGGGAGATAGAAGAGACAGGAAGGCAAGAGAGACAGACACGAAGGAAGTCTTTGGAATGTGCAACTTCATTTTCATATCCTTCATTAAAGCAACAGCGATGAGATTCATCCGCTTCCCAGATGAGCTCTGAGTCTTGTACTCTCATGATGTAAATCTCTAAACCAACAAAGCTGTTCAGCATCGACAACAATAGACAGTAAGGACCAAAATAAAACAAAAAGGTACAAAAATCAGAGGAAAGACCGACGCCATAACTCACGTTTAGCCGTGCACTACATTTCTTTGACAGAACTCAATGACTCTGGTTGACAGACAGACCCAAGGACGACTCGCTGATGTGATATAAATTGTATGGATTTTTTTCTCAGGGCCTTGTTGATTTATCGATCAGGCTTATGACAAGTAGCCTACATATTCTGTGGTCTATCAATATTTTGCAGGCACTGCTACTGTCTGAGGTAGTGGGCTTGGTTAGTATATGCACAAACTGCATTTTCCCTCCATAGCAACATAGTCAGCGTCATTTTCCTGCTGAGGCAAGAAAACTAACTCAATGATCAGGCAAGCTAATTCAATAAGATAAGAAAAAAAATGTGAGTTTCTGTGATTTCAATGACTTTTCCCTCTCCCAAATTAAAAAAAATAATAAAAAAAATTTCACTTTACTGTACACTGGTTGGGCAATATCACTACTACTGAGGTGTAATACAATTCATACTTTGCAATATTCAGGTGGAATTTCATCTCATTCTCACTGTGCAATATAATTTTCCCCACTTGTGCAATTTTGTAATAGTCTGTATTGTCAATACTGTATATACTGCTGCTATTTTTTATACTTCCCTCTATTTAAATGGTTCATATTTTGTTTCACTTGTTTAGCTCTTTTTTACTGTGTTAGCTGATGCTTCTTGTTTTCTGCACTATCCCCTTTGCTGCTGTACACTGCAAATTTCCCCACTGTGGGACTAATAAAGGGATATCTTATCTTATCTTATCTTATCTTAAAACTACATATGGTGGTTTCAGTATTTTCTTATGGAGTAATAAAAAGAGATATCCAAAAAAAATTTTGAAACTAGAATTTTGAACCTGGCTTTAACCAATGTTCACATTTCTGTTCTGGAAATGTATGCAAATTAACACATATTTAATAAGAGAATGACTCATTTGCATATTTAAATATTAATTTCAGAAAATGTATAATACAACAAATAATTGCCTTGCAATAATCCACCTGGGGTGTCTTCCCTTAACCAGAAGAGGCAGGACTCTGACAGTAAATAAATAGAGATATGGACAGCAGCAGGTGTAAGCACTAAACAACTTCTCATAGAATTAACAGTACAAAACAATCTATACAAATCCCCCTCTGTAAAAACTTTTGACTCTAATATGTCAACAAAATGAAACAAGAAATGTATGCAAATTAACAAGATAATGCCTCATTTACATATTTAAATATATTAATTATGATAAGTATAATTATAATATTCATATATTAATTTCAGAAAATGTATAATACAAAAAAAGAATTGCCTTAATATAATAAATTAACTGTGGAAGTTTCATGGTGATATCTATTAGTTAAAAAAGTCACCCTATCCACCCTGGGGTGTCTCCCTTTAACCAGAAGAGGCAGGACTCTGATAATAAATAAAAAGAGTTATAGACACTAAACAACCTGACAATAGAATTAACAGTAGAATAAAACATGGCCAAGGCAGACACAACAGACATGTAGGCTATAAACAATAAAACTCCACTGCAGCTGCAGCCACAAACACACTGTACATATTAAAGCAAACAGAGCTGCACAGTTGTTGTTGCACTAACATTAGTCCACTTGGCTTCTTAGCATGTTAGCATGTTAGCATCTTAGCATGTTAGCATGTTAGCCTCCCGGTTCACCTGTTGGTCGCTAAACAACAGGTGTGTGTGTTTGATTAATGTCACTTACCGAGGAGTCGGTGCTTTAAACCAGCGGTTAATTACTGTAGATTTAACCCTTATACGGCGGTACAGGTTAATGCTAACTTGAATCCACTATTACAATATTCATTATTTGCCTATATTGTATTTTGTTCTGTTCACAAACTGTTGAACTCCGGTTCTGGTTACGTAGCGACTGCGCCATTTTTTTTTTTTTTGAAAAAGCTTTATTGATTGAGAACAACTTAAAAAAATGGCCGATGAACGTTCTCTTTTTTTTTTTTTTTTTTTTTTATTTCAGAACTTTATTTTCAACAAAAGACAAGTACAAAAGTATAGGGAATACAATAAACAGTACAAAACAAACAAGACAAACAAAAAAAAAAAAAAAACCTTAATGCCAATGTCCATTCATTTCAAGTCTTTTCAGAGTTCAAGAAAATGTACTTCCTTTAAAATATTGAGAGACTTTACAGCTTTTTTTGTTTTTGACATTTTTCAGTAAGGTGCCGTACTGCTCGAGTTCAACAAGAAACCGACAAAAGCAGGTTGTTTGGAGTCAGAACATTTCCATTAGTGGATGTGGAATTTGTTCTCTGCCCTCTAGCGGCCTCAGACACACCAGCAGCTTCTTCTCTGCTCTCTTCTTTTGTTCCTTTCTCCTAGTTTATCATGACCTTTTCATCTAAATGTGTTTTACTCAGTAAGGGATGCGACTTGGTACAATACTTGAGGTAACAAACTAGTAAAAATACTGATAAAAATACACAAAAAACCCGTTGTTACAGTAGGCCCATAGAGTGCAAATGTGATGTGTCTCTTCCACCCCTGATAAATGATCCAAAATTAAAACTTTATTAAATACTTGGAGTAGACTTAAAGTGTGCAGCGTCTTCTTTTCCCCATATCTAATCATGGCTGTAAAAGGTCACTCGCCAAACTAGCTAAGCGTCCCATAACTCATACTACCATATTGTTTACTATGCAAGAAAAAGATTTTGTATGTTCCAGTACATAAATCGCATACTAGTATGTACTATACTACAAACTCAATAGGTGTACTATAGTTTGAAACACTTTTGTGTGAATAAACAGTAGTATGTATCTCGTTGGACGCACTGAGCTGTAATTTACGTCGTCACTTCCTGAGAGCCATTCTTGCCGGTTGGAGACGTGTAACCATGGTAACCTGTGCCAACCTCATGTGACCAAAATGATGGTTTGTGATGATCATAAAGTCTGATCTAATTTAAAAACTGTATTATGCCTAACAAAGTCATATTATATTATATTAACATGATATCAATATTTCATTTTTTTTTTATATATATTACGGTTATCGTCAATACCAGTATATCACAACACCACTAATCTGTGAATGAAATTATATATAAATTAAATTATTATTTTAAAATATTTCAATTTGTATTATAATTAAAATAATTAATTAAAACAACAATTTAATTATTATATTTAAATTATTATTATATAAATTTGGTAATATCAAGCAACACAGCCAACTGGCCCTTTGGCTGCAAGGTGAAACAGACATTTTTGCCATGTTTCAAAGGTTTTTTTGAAAAGAGAAGTCTATCTTTGAGTATTAAGGCGAGTCCACAAAACTCTCTGTGGAAATATCAGAGATGAAATGGTGTCGTGATCTACAGTGATCCCATGCTCAATTGAGCCATGGGACTGGTGCTAAAATCATAAATTATTTAAAACATCTGCAAATTTGGTGTGCTGGAGAAGTTAACTGAACCGTCTGTTGCAACTATGTGGGATTTAAATGAAATGGCCACAGTCTAGACATGCAATCATATTTACTGTGTCCAGATAAAAGACATTTAAGTAAATTACAATGTTTCCTATGGGATGAATAAACTCTCTTAATCTTTTAGTCCCTTTCACTTCACACTTCACATGTTTGCTCACAAGAAAAACCTAACAAATGTTTGGTGTGTTTTTATCTTGAAGCAACGAGCTCCTTCTTTTAATCAAATAAGAGGCCATGATTAGGTAACACATTAGCCTGCTCTCTTTGTACTGTTACCTCTGATTGTAGGACAGTTATGTAATCAAGCACATTTTAATGAGGCTCAAATGAATAGCGGAGGACAGAGACAGTAGATCATGTACTCGATGGGCTTGCGTATGCGTTCCCTGATGTCTGTGTCCATGAAAGCACGGTGTCATGGATAAGTGCGTTTCGCTCTGTGTGTAAAAGATAAGCAGCGTTCCAATCAGATAGCAGCTAGACGCTCTAATCTAACTCCGATGACAACCATGGCCACGTTGTATTTGCATATGCTGTGCTGCTCCCTCCTGTGTTTTACATAGGAGTGGCCGAGTGAGATCAATAGCTGCACAATATTAGCATTTCATTCTTCCTGCATCGATAGCTGGCCTCCGCATTATGACAATAAACCTCCCCTTTCACCTACAGAGTCCTTCTCTCAGGTAGAGCAAATATAAAAAGGCCCTAATGGTATCAGATCAATATGCCTCACAAACATTTGAAATCTCCGCTTTCCTGTTCCAGCAACAGAAGAAAACGTAGTGAGTGAGCAACAGAGAAAAACTGTGAGAGAGGATGTGAAGCACAAACAGAGGAGACGGGAGAGTATGTAGGCTGTCTTTGTGATCTACCAAGACGACTGGAGCCCAATCTAAAGAAAACAGATGTTAGCGAGGTTATAAAATCAATAACCTACCTTTTTTTCTGGATATTTTAGGTTTTGTTCATGGGTATCACACAAGTGCTATGAAAATAAGAGACTTGCCATCTTGTCTCTACACCTACGACTCATCCCACGTGGTATTGGTTCCAGCTTCCCAGCTCACCTAAATCAGACATTTGCAGGAGTCTGATTTAGAGGTTTGGAATATCTGGTGAATTCAATTCTACACTTTTCTCACCTAAATACCCATCTGACTCAATTTACATATTTTAATTTAAAACGACGTATAAAAAACAAGATGGCGACGGCCAAAAACCAAGATGGCGACGTATAAAAACCAAGATGGCGACGTATAAAAACCAAGATGGCGACGACCAAAAACCAAGATGGTGATGTCCAAAAACCAAGATGGTGATGGCCAAAAACCAAGATGGTGATGGCCAAAAACCAAGATGGTGATGTCCAAAAACCAAGATGGCGACGGCCAAAAACCAAGATGGCGACGTATAAAAACCAAGATGGCGACGACCAAAAACCAAGATGGTGATGTCCAAAAACCAAGATGGTGATGGCCAAAAACCAAGATGGTGATGGCCAAAAACCAAGATGGTGATGGCCAAAAACCAAGATGGTGATGTCCAAAAACCAAGATGGCGACAGCCAAAAACCAAGATGGCGACGTATAAAAACCAAGATGGCGACGACCAAAATCCAAGATGGTGATGTCATAAAAACCAAGATGGTGATGGCCAAAAACCAAGATGGCGACGGCCAAAAACCAAGATGGCGACGTATAAAAACCAAGATGGCGACGTATAAAAACCAAGATGGCGACGTATAAAAACCAAGATGGCAACAGCCAAAAACCAAGATGGTGACGGCCAAAAACCAAGACAGTGACGTACAAAAACCAAGATGGCGACGTCCAAAAACCAAGATGGTGACGTCCAAAAACCAAGATGGTGACGTCCAAAAAACAAGATGGCAACAGCAAAAAAAACAAGATGGCGACGACCAAAGTGCCTAACTCGTGCTGAACTCGAGGCTTCAAAACTGCAGTCTACAAACCAATGCGTGACGTCATGATGACTACGTCCACATCTTATATACAGTCTATGCTATTATTATTATTATTATGACCTGTATATGATCATGTTTATAAAATGTATAAATTGGGAGAGCAGCCATGATTTATGTTATTAGTTATACCTGTGCTTGTATTCCAGTAGCTTGGATGGACACAGTAGACTGACTGAGTGCTGACTTGAGGCCAAGCTCAGGATAATATGATGTTACAGTCTTGGATCTTCTCCATATTACTTGCTTCTGTATTCACACCGTGTTCCTGAAGTCTAAAGCATCGTTCTCACTTACTCTTGTTCCAGTCAGTGTCATATTTTATAAGTGGTGTGCCAGTTGATAAGGCAAATGACTTTGAATACGGCGTTCAACCGTCGTTTTTGGTTTAATATCCATGATCGGCGATGGTATGCACTCATCATAACCCACTGAAGAAGCACTTAGGAAGAGATGCATCCATTTAAATGGTAAGTTATAAATCCTGCCTGTCGACATGCTGCTGGCTACACCAGCGTGCTCTTTGAGAGATTTAGAGCCGCGGGATTCACAGCGCCGCTGATGGAAAGCTTCATCTTGTTTTCTGCTTGTACAAAGCAACGCGGCAAAAGGCCACAAGGTAAGCCCACACGCAGAGACGGTGATTGAACTTCCTCTCAGAGCTTTCTGGAAATGCCACGCAAGCAAATAAACACCGCTGCCGCCAATCACTACTTCAGGTGCAGGTAACACGGAGACAGAGAGGATGCAGATGCACAAGAGTTTGGTAATCTCATAATAACAGGCTGAGATGAGATTCAGCGTATAGCTCTAAACTAACCACTCATTTAAACTGAGTCAAGTGTGTCACTGAACCATAGCTGTCAAGTAACAGGCTCAAAGAGACGACAGTATTAGATGTGCTCTACGAGCATGAAGATACTGCTGGCGTGAGGCCAGAATAGAACTCTACTGTGGAAAAAGTCACAATGGAGCGAGCAGGAAAAGAAGAAACCGTCTCTGTAGCTGCTGCTGCTTCTGACACCCACAGCGTTAATATGAAGCTTGAGCAGATCTGTAGCTTCTGGTCACTAATTAAAATGCAATCTACAGTTGCAGCCTTCAGTCAGGTGAGGAAACAATAAAAAAAAATATCTGTATTCTAAATATTAATGTGTTCACGAATCACTGTTTCTATACTTGCAAAGCACACAGGAGGTTGTCTTGGCGACGCTGGTGCAGATACAACCCAGGAAACAGACAAAGATCGAATGACAATAGAAGGACGTATACAGACCTTCACCCCCCCCCCCTACACAATCTGTTTGCATCTAAACAGCTCGGTATAAAATATATTTGTAGCTGTAGAGGGGAATGTTGGGACACTCCACGATGATAAAGAATCATAAGGTCTCATACACACTGATCAAGATGGCACAACACCACTTGGGCTATAATAAATACAGTAACAACAGCAATCACTTGTCAATAATGTAAATTAAACGACTAGTTAGTGAAATCAAAGTCCTATGTTGCAAACAGAACGGGCTTTTTCATCTTGTGGCCGTCCACACTGATATGAATTGATTTGAAGAAACATAACTGACGCACATACAGTACATGTCAATCACGGCTTTGTTTTCTCCCAAATAATAAGGAGCAACTCCGGGTAGAAGAAATATCTGCTTCCATCGTATTATTTGTTCTTTCCCACATAACATATTCAGATTCGGGAACATCCCCAGTAGCAAGGTAGTAGTTCTACTAACTACAATGTAGCAAAACATTTTATTTGAATTTCCTCAGTATTGGTCTCACTGGGTAAAATATATATAATATAATATAATATTAAAATACAGGGACTAGAGTAGGAAGTCTGAGCAAGTGCTTAAAGAAAAGCCTGGGGTTGTGACATTGACAGAAATTTCAGATTGACAACCTACCACATTATGCAGTGTGAGACAGATTATATCACATTTTAGAGGTTAGATTTTTAGCAAGAAATAGACGGCAAGAAATTAAAAGGTTATACAATTCTAAAGAAATCCAAAATGCCGCAGAATGTCACGCCTGAAATAAAGACCTGAATATTGTGCTTGGCTGTGGAATTGGAGACGGGAAGAAAATCTTCCAAGATTTAAAATCATAAAGCTTAATGTTGTGGTACTTTAACACTCACAAACACACATAATCAAAGTTTGTTAAGTTCTCTGAATAAGAGCTGGACTGTGAAAACTAAATGTGAAAAACACTGTCTGCGAGTAGCATTGTGTCCCTGTCTGTGTGATGACAAAAGGCCTGATTGAATGAACTTGGAAAAGAATCCTAAAAAACAAAAAATAAAACAGCTATAAACCCAGAGTGAACCAGGAGGATGGAACCTGAATACCAACACTAAACGGGTTCAGAGCAGGTCAATAAGAGGAAGTTTTAACTTCCGTTTTGTAGCTTTGTTACTGTGAACTCCAATCACCTTTTTATTTCAAATCTGGATTGAGTAGTAGATTTAGAGTCAGATCTCTGAGGTGGTGAGTGGGAGTTGCGTAGGCAGAGCTCCACTTGACTGTAATGGAGGATGTTTTGGTTCTTTACAAAGTGACCCAGACTCTGGTCTCCCTCAGAGAGCTGCTGGTTGAACAGCATCTTTCAGGAAGGAGATGTTTATGAGCTTTATGACCCAGCTGCTTTATGAAGAGGAAGATTTAGTTGAAAGTCAGTCTTCATTCAACAGAAATGATATAGTGATGTTGCCATTGTGTTGGTGCTGCTGTCTAAAAGAACAATTTATCAAGCTGCATTAAAGACTTTCCCTTTGACTCCATTAATGGCCCCAAAATATTGGAAGTACTCTTGAGGTGTATCTAGACACCAGATGCAGTGATATCAGAAACTAAAGAATCAAATATATTCTTGAAAGGTAATTGGCAAGCCAAGCAATCATTTGGAAAGAACTTCAAATTCACGACACAAGAGAATCATGTGAATAATGTTGTTTACACCTTAAACTGTGGACTCTTGCATCAAGCAAATAATGCAAAAGTTGACTTTACCCGAGACAGATTTCAAATTTAAGTGAGACAATAAAAGCTAATCTTACTTTCTGATTATCTAAAAGCGTGAAAAACTGTTTGTGCTAAAGAAAAAGGATTTTTAAACGGGCAATCTATTCTCTCCAAAACTGCTCCAACGTGTTTATAATTATGATCCATTTTCTCCCTTTTTGAAATTCTGGCTCGGGTGCCGTGTGGACGCTTCTCTTCCTGTGTAGCTCCAATATGAGCTCAGGCAACGTTGGGCTTTTGGTCTGAACATTGTGTTGTGTAGTTTCCTTTTATAACAGTGTGAGATGCCTTTTCGAGAGAAGTACGAGCTACTGATTTACTGGGAAGAAACCCACGTTGTGTTCAAGGACCCTGTAGTTTGCTGAGAATTTATATTGTGTAGTCCCAGGACACCCGCTGCAGTTTTGCCCTCCAACGTCTTTTTGTTTTTATTTAGCCCATTGTGATTCACCAACAGGTCCTTCGCTGCTTCTCTCTGGAAGCTTCAGTTATTTTAAAGGACAATGTTGCTCCCTTGAAGGCAAACAAGAGTCTCAGCTTCCCCTTTATCTCTCGGTTCCTTCAGCATTCTCCATTTAAATGTGATATGTGCTGATTAAAAGCACCCAAAGCCTTTATTCCTTTACTTGTGTCAGTTGCACCCCTCACTGTATTAAATGTTGATCATGCAACAAGTCTGAACTTCATTTCCTGTCACTGTGCAGCCCGCCATATTTCAATTTTTTAACTAAGAAATATAAAACTATATTGCCCTGTGATTTTCTCTACCGTTCCAGACATTTAACCTTGATGTTTTACAGCCACATCAGTTTAAAAATCAAGGTTAGAGGAATGAATATATGTACAACCAAATATCGGTGTGTTTAATTAAATGTCTCTGGATTCTTTTCTGAAGGGAGAAGAAGCAGAGAGCTGAAACTACAGCATTAGAACTTGCAGCGTTAATACATCAACTGTCCAAACTGTCATTTTGAAAAACTAGAAAATATTTTCATATTTTTAAAAGAGGTCTATCCTTAGAATCTATGTCATTCTTTCAATTAGTTCTTGGAGTGTTTGTTTGTGGATGTTTTTTCCAGAGGACGGCTTTTTTTCACTCATTATAATCGAGTAGTCGTAAAAGGACGAGAGGAGTTTTTGCAAATCTTTTGTGCAAATGTGTTCTTTTTGAAATCTAAATTTCATAGCTGTACAGTTTCTGTACATCCAACCTTGTCTCATGGGAAGGTGTATAAATAGCACAACATTATAAGGACATTCTGCGTGTCATGAGGCAAATGTTAGCCTTTTCACGTGTCATTTGTACGCCACACAACAAAACTATACGGAAACGGCTAGAGTTAGGTTTAAGCAACAAAACCTCTCTGTTAGGTTTAGGAAAAACATCATGGTTGGTCTTAAAATAAGAACATAAACAAAGTAAAATATGTACAGAAACAACGTAACGTAACTACGGAAAACACGTCCCAAACATCACAAATATAACTTCAAAATAACACTTTGGGACACAAACTCTGGTCTCCTGATTAAAAGTCCCGTGTTTGTTGAACCCATCTACCTCCCCACCCGGCCACCATAAGCAGTCTCTTATAGCGCTCTTATTGCACGCTAAATGACATGTGAATTACCGTGTCATTCATACGCCATCTAGTGCGACCACACTGATAACATCCGTATACAATCTTGCATATTTTTCAAACTTTGTTGGACAGTTATTGATAATGGTGCCCTTGAGCTGCTTCACTCTAACCTCATCCACAACAATACACATGTTTCATGTTCATGTATTTGATGGTTGCATTTGAGTAGAATCCTCCCAGACTCTAATCCGTTGAAATGCAGGCGTGATGTGTGAGGATCAATAATGAGGAAAAATTTCTATCACACACAAATTCAGCTCTAGACCCACTTTACTTTGATTTCTTAATGTGTTTTTTGCAGCTACTGGTGGAGTAAACATGTCTGTGTGTGCTTCGTCAAACGCATATACAAGGTCTTTGCCAGAGCTGTGTGAGTCTTTTGTTTACTGCTCATACTTTTAGGAAAACGCATATTTCAGGATATGTTTTGTTGCCAGTTCTTTTCAGTGCAGTTTGGCTCTTTGATTAAGAATTTTGCACATTCAAACTGTTGTGGAAACTGTGCCAAGGCAATCAGAAAAATGTATTGTCATCAGAAAGGAAACCAGAGTAGCATGCAGCATGAATGCATAACTAAAAGAGGCCGAGCGTGCATGTTGTTTACCTCTCTGACACATTAAACAGGGCGTTTTATTTTTCACTTTTCCTCCCTTTACCTCCCTGTGAACCTTCGCATTTCTCTCTCGCGCTCCCACACTTTATGTAATCCTGCCTGCCACCTGCTATTGTCACTGCTGTAGGCCAACACAATATACTTAAGGGTGAAATTATGCCCTTCTTGTTCACGCTGAGATTGCACTACTAATAACGCCCATCTGTCTAAGAAGCCCACGAAGCAAGAAATGCATCTGTACCACAATAACCTCATAGCCGTGCTGCTGCTGCTGGTTTGTGCATAGATGAAGTGCAGCAGAGGTGATGTGAATCAACCTGAACTGAAGGATATACAGATAATGATTTCGCCCGGGAACTCGCATGAAACTGGTGATGGGTGACAGGCGAGGTGTCGGAACAGGAGTGGTGTTTGAAGTGTCTGTAAATCATGAACAACACCGTGGAAGCCACAACAACACGAGGTTTTGTCTTCCTCTACATACCAGAGTGCAACTTGGAGTTGCAATTTAAAACTCAGTATTTTTGTTAGGAACTCAGGCACAAGGTTTCTGTTTTTAGAACACATTGAAGATAATCCCTAACTGCTATTTCAATCTTAACTGCATCACATGTGGCTAAGAGAAATTCATGTGTATGTATTCTTTGATTCAAGACGGTAAAATATGCATCGTGCACTTTGCATCCCTGTTCTGGAAAAAGTATCCAGTCTGTTCTCATCCACTGTTCGTACTCATACCTACGAAAAGTAACGAACTGTAATTCGTATATAACCCACGTAATCATGAGCCATGACATTTAGCGCTGCCGCTAAGGAGGTCAGTGTGACGTAGCATAAAGAGCGACAGATTCCACAAACAAGCACAGGACTTCTACCCAGGAGACACCGCTGTTCACAAGTCAACGTTGACTGATTTTATTATAGTTTTGTTACGTAACTTCTGTTCTCCGCTAACAGAAGTTACGTAAAACATACTTATTTTACGCACCGAACATAGGCTACTTAATTTAACCCATACAATGATCTTTTCTAAAGCCTAACCAAGAACAGTATATTTGTTGCCTAACTAAGTAGTTTCAACGAGGCATGAATATTACACCAGTACCAGCAGGGTGCAACAAACACACTCACTTAGGTTTAAGCAACAAAACCACTTAGTTAGGTTTTGTAAAAACATCTTGGTTGGCCTTAAAATAAGTACGTAAACTAAGTACAATATGTTTAGGAACAACGTAACATAAGTATGGAAAAAATGTCACAAACGTCACGACCCAACTACCTCCCCCCCCCGCACACCATAAACAGTCTTTTTCATTTTTTTTATTCAACGTCAACGTTGACTTATTTTACCGTACTTTTGTTACGTAACTTAGGTACTTGACTAAGTTACAAATGTAGTTATTTTATGTAACAAACGTAGGCGACTTATTTTAACCCAACCCATGATCTTCTCCTGTAGTTCCAAGTAGTTCAAACGTACGTACTATAACCAAAGAGTACAGAAGCAAAGAGACAAAACTCAAACAGCCGCTGCCAACATTTTGGACTGAAAACGCTTATTATATGTATAACATTTTATTATTCAACACAGGCCATTTCTGTAGAATATGATTATAGAATAGAAATAATTTTGTTTTACTTTTGTACGGCTCTTTTTTTTACTGGTGTCCGGTAGTTGCTTTCAGTCCAAAATGGCGGAAGCGTAGCTCTGCTGCTGGGTTGCACAAATAATTGACTTTCACTTCTTGGCAATATTCGTTCTTTGCTTACTATGATATTTTCCTAAACCTAACCAAGTGGTTTTGTTGCCTAAACAACAGGAACACTGATCGCTCGTGTTGCTGGATATTCGTAGGGGAACGCACGAAAAATGAGGAATAACTTTTTCGTAAGATATTATACAAACCGTTTGTTTATTTAAAGTTAAATAAAAGAAGGCTAGGTGTGAGAGCCATCAGAATTAGATGACAGGATCAACCTCATGGTTTCAAGTTGGTCTTGCAGAGAAAATGTCACCAAGATACAATGTTCACTCTTTCATCGGCATTACTGCGGCGTGCACAAATATGGAGATGTGTGGTGTTCTCTCTTTCTATTCAAGTTATAATGATCTGATTTCCTTTCCTTCTGCACGGTCAGGGAGGCGTTTACTTTGTGAATAATATAGCTGTTAAATAAAAAGCCTGTTAATGAATGTTAGTTGTTAAACTTCAGAGTCATTCAGAGTGGAAATGAAGTCCAAATTAAATTGTTTGCCTTCACCATTTAAACTCTCATTAGTCGCTGCTCTCAGGTTTTTGTAGTTTTCCGGTTCACATTTAGAAGAATTAATGAGTTTTGATGCGGTGCAACGAGGGGGAAAAAAAAGTTCTTGTTATAATCCTGATTTGAAACGCCATAATCCTCACCAGTATGGTGAAACCTAGCCTTCATTTAGCCTAAATCAAAGTAAACCTGATTAGCAATGATTAACACTTTACTGGTTCCAATCAAATGAATTACATAACTAATGAAAGACGTGTGCACAGACTAGTTCCCAGGTCAAAACCTAGCAGGATCATCACCGTCACCAAGGACAACTATCAGCCTCCCCGGGCCGACCACAGAACATACGAACAGACTCCTCCACCGTTCAGCACACCGAAGCCACCTGCTTTGATCGCATCACTTTTTAAATGTCACATATGAACTGAATTTCCAGCATGCAAATTGTGCCAGACACTCAAAACTACACGATGACAATCGACACAAACATACCGACGGTGTAAGTTAAAGGAAAACAAGGATGCCAGCGAAAGTAGCACAAGCTTTGTCATTGTAACTAGGTCAGAAGAATGCAGTATACTCTGTAGTTGCACAGCTGTGCTTTGGGTGTGAGGCAGTTGTAGTAGCAGGAGCTGCTCCACCTTAATGTACTCCGTCCGGCGCTGCCATATGGAAAAAGATATACACCTCCTGTTTTTCTACAATAACAATCATCACCTCTTATAGCACAACACGTGTACTCATGGGCATAGATAAGAGAAGAAGAAGAAGGAACATGGACAGATGGATACAGAGAGGGAGCCAGGGAAACAAGAGAGACAGAATGTGTCATTTAACAGTGAAAGGAGGGGAAACAAGATGGATAATGATGCAGGAAAAGGGAGGACTGACAGAGATACACATCTAATTTAGCATTTACCTGACAGGGAATCAGAAGACATGCTCTCTTGCTGCTGCATCTTGACTGCTGGCTCCAGTGTGAGACTGTGTGTGTGTGTGCGACTGTGTGTGTCCACAAGCTACAGAGTGTGAGCAAGCCAGCACGCCTCACTGTGTGTTTTGATGACGGAGTCCGCGTAGCAGCTCAGGGAGTGAGCGAGCAAGCGAGCGAGCAACAGAGCCGGGAGGGAGGAAGGAAGGTACATGAGAGAAGAAGAAATTGGCTTCTTCATTACCTCGCCAAGTGTCTCCTATCTCATTCTCAATTTCTCCAATTCTCATTTTCTGCGAGTTTGTGCGCCTCACACAAAACACATGTACCGCAGATGGTGATTTATGAGGTACACACAGAGGGGAGGAGCGTGAGGAGGGAGGGATCCATAGAGGATGAAGAAGAGGATGTGCTGAGGTGAAGAGAGGAAGGAAGCAATCACCATGTAGTGTAGGCTTACTCTCTCAGGCACTGAGCCATTAATTGTCCCCTCCCTTCCACGTAACCTTGCAACGCAGAGCGCTAAGCCAATTGAAAGCTTGTACCACAACATCAGTTTGGCTGCGTGTCAGAGCGAGATCTTATCTTTAGTGAGTCTGCAGCCAGTGGAAAACATAAGAGCAGACAAGAAATCCCCACAAAGCAGAGACTCACTACAAAACAGAGTCTATACGGGGCTTCGATTACTCAGAGATTCTTAATAATGTCGTCTTTGACTGCTTGTAGGATGAATGAGTCTTCTTTTTCACTTATATGTATATAAGAAGTGGATGTAGTCACCGTGATGTCACCATTTGCTTTGTGGACTGCTGTTTTGAAGCCTCGAGTTCGGCAGTTTGGTCGTCGCCATGTTGGTTTTTTGCAACCAGACGTGACACCAGAGGGTGGAGCTAAGTACAACCGCACATTGAATAAAACATTTAGGCGACCAAAAAGGTTATAATTAACTATCATGAAGTGAAAACACGCTGTGAAAGGGTTAAAGTTCTAAGTTATAAACACAGACAACTCCCAGACCGGACAACGCCGTGGTAGCAACCTGTCAATCACAAGGTAGCCCCGCCCTAAAGCATCCCTGCTTTATGGTCTATCTGACTCTAAATGGGACCATAATTTACTAAATGAACATCATGCTGTATTGAAGAAGACTTGAAACTAGTGATTGAGACCATAAACTCATGTTTACAATGTTTACTGAGGTAATAAATCAAGAGAGAAGTAGGCTCATTTTCTCATAGACTTCTATACAATCAGAGGAGTCGCCCCCTGCTGGCTGGTAGACAGGATGCAGGTTTAAGGCACTTCTGCACTGGCTTCACTTCTCAGACCCGGAGGTCGCTGCCTGGATGATGCCAGATCTGGTATGCACATTTAATCTGCAGTTTATAATCTGAGGAATGTAGTATGCATGCCTGAAGGTTCAATAACTCAATCCATGGATTTCACAGAGGGTCCCTACTCACCCTCAAAACAGCTAATGTGACACTTCTTGGACTCAATGATTAATCAATTGAAGCTAGGGTTGATAATCCTGAGAGACCAGCAAGAGTACGCTAGATTTTTAAAGTTATCCAACCGAAAAACCCAGCCCAGTGTTGCTAACTCTTCCAATGAAAGTAGCTAGCAGCACCAGCTCCAGAAGTCCTTAAATCTAGCGAGGAAGTCACCAAGTCGACAACACTGACAGTCCGTCCCTTCCGGCCTCTCCGGGTATTGTTAGTACTCACAACTGTCGAGCTAGCAGTTTATGGAAGACTCTGCAATGAGTGCACGGGCAGAGTGCCCAAAGGCAGGCGGGCAGGTAATGTTAATGCTGTCGGGATCTAAAGATAATTTCAACAAACACAAGAAAGAATATCTTTGAAGCACCAACTCTAGCTTTAATGTAGTAATTAATCTGGTCAGTTAGCTGTCCCCCTCGCCATCTCTTATGTCCATTTTCAGAGCCGTCCATCTTGAAAAGGTCACACTAATGTTCCTCCTTGTCTCCGCTCTCAAAGTTTTTTTTTGCTCATTAGGCATAACATTCATCTTTATAGATGATTATTTGTTAGTTTTCCACCATTATAGTGCAAAGAAGGGACGGCAGAAGCTTAAGCAAATGAGCACAAAGCTCCTCTTCTTCTGTGGCAGGTTAAGGAAGTCTAAAGATAGCAGCAAACAAGCTCATTCTCAACCTATTTATTAAAGTCCATCTTCTGTGATATCATATTAATTAACACACGGTTCATTTTTCATAAAACCAAACTAAAAAGATATAATTTTATTCTAAAATATGCACTCAGATTAAAAAAGTAGACCATCTGCCCTTGGGAAGCAGATCTGGGATGATGTATAATCATGTTGCTCCCCGGGAAAGAGCAGTTTTCCGCCCCTCCCAGCCCTTCCCAGGCCATTAGCAAACTGTTTGCTGATAAAATATTCCCCCTACCTTCGATGCTGCTCCAGCCCCCTTTTCCAGATTGCACCTCTGGTCACCAAAATTGCAAAAAATGCAACAGCCCGTTGCTGGATCCAACATCTGTACTAAACACAAGTGGATGTTCTGTATTAGAGGTTTCATTATGTCATGGCATGTTGTTTTGCCCACCGTCATCTTAACATAGCATATAGCATCGGGAGGGTATAAACTGATTTAACCTCAGTAAAATAATCTAGCTATAAGAACAACCACAGTTGACTGATGTACCTTGGTTTTCTTCTAGTACTGTCAGGGGTTTATGTTGTGTTGTACTGTTGACGAGGATCTGGGTCACTGAATGTCTGCAAGAGAAAAAAGGGAAATAGATATCAACATCGACATGATTGCTAAATATACTGTTAAAGCTAGGGTTGGTAATGCTGAGAAACCAAGAAGATAAAAATGATTCCAGCCCAGTGTTGCCAACTATTTCTCAATAAGAGCAGCGAGCAGCACTAGTAGCGCCAAAGGTCATTAAATCTAAGAAGAAAGTCGGCATCACTGACCGTCCGTCCCTTCAGGTCTCCGTCCAAAGACACTCCCCTAAAATTATCAACGAACATGGCTACTGTTCTGTTGGTACCATAGACAGTATATAAAGATGGACGACCACCTCCTCCCACTGTACAGAAGTGAAGCCAAAATATCCCGGTTACGGGAGCTGCCATCTTGAGATTTTGACGTTATTTGGAGCCAGAGTCTGTGCAGTAGTGATGATGGAGACGCGGTATCGAGGTCACCGCCCGAACAAATCGTGAGCCGAGCACGACCGCAGGGTCAGTGTATCTTTTGGTCATTCGATTTTCCTTCCACAAAAGGATATTAAAATACAAAAAAATGAATGGTTATTTGATTTTCATTTTAAAATACAAAAATTAAAATTGAAATACACAACTTTTTTCTTTATCAGGGTCAAAAAGGGATAAACTAAAGTTAAAAAACGGGTTGATTTTCATTTTTTTTACTTGTAAAGACAAAAAATAGAATCACTAGAAGACAGAAACAAAACAAACGCCCGTTTTTTCATATTCGGTACTCACACAGCAGCACCGTCCTCATACGCGCTCTTACGCAACTTCCGGTCGCAGAATATGAAAAAACAATCGTTTTTTCGTTTCTGTCTTCTAGTGATTTAATTTTTTTTGTCAGAGCTTTTGATTTATTGATTGCTGTTGGGATGAACTCTAGCTTTAAACACAAAAAATGATAAAAGCAATACAAAAGTATGTCTAAGAAGGTTTCGTTGACGAGCCTCTCAAACTGAATTTATTTTTATGACACAAACAGTCAAATAGTCTTTTGAAATGCGTCGACTCCTGTTTCTCTACCATGTTGATGTCTCTGAGTTGTTGCTCACAGTTGTTCAATTATTTCAGTACTGCAATATGATGACCAGAATAAAACAAGGCAAAAGTGAGCATGGCTCACATACCCCCCCGCTCACAGCTTGACCACTACTAAAGTAGGGCCAAAGGTTTTGCCCTTTTGGAACTAATGGAATTAGCCTATTGAGCACAAAGTAGCTTGTTATTAGCTCACCTTCCTCAAGTCCAGGATGGAAAAAAAATGTAGGGCACCCTGCACTTCTAACCCCCAAAAGGCACAACTAGACCACACTGTCACCCATCATACCAAATGTGAAGCTCCCAAGTTAAATAGTTTCCAAGTTCTGCTCCGGAAACTAAAGTGTGACACACAAATGGACAGAAGGACGGACACGTGGAGCGCTTTACACCCCCGACTACTTTGTCGTGGGGGTATAAAAAATGAAGGGAGATCATTTGATGTGTGTGTTTGAGTTCCTAACCTGTATTGCCCCTGACCCAAGCCTGGGTTGGAGCACTGTTGGACAACACTACAGGATAACTTCTGTAAAAGCAACACAATGTAAACTGAAGAAAAAGCCAGAATGGATGTGATGTCAAGCGATAGACTACTTTTCTTGATTAATATTATTTTGCATTGATGCCAATGTATACACACACGTTCATAAAACAACTCTGATAGCTCACCATGCTCGATCAGATAGCTGCATGTGTGTGTGTGTGTTATCGTCAGTTTATTGAATTTCTCAGTGGGAGCATGTTATCAGCGTCTGTTTCTTACAGCTTACTCTTAATTATCCTGCATCCCATGGAGAGTTTAATGACACACAGGGAGAAAAAAAAAGAGACAGCCATATGTCTCTGTGTTTACGCAAGTTAGATAATATTCATATAGAAAAAATATATTTCTTTAGTTGCCTCAACCAATTATAAGCTTTGTCTGAATGTTTATAAGGTCTTTACAGAAGTAAAAAGAAAATAATTAAGAGTGAGATTCTACAAAGTGTCTGACTATATTTAGAGAACTGAAAACTAATTATGTATCAAATGTACAGCAACCAGTGCTTATTGAGGTTGTTAGTACTGTGCATTGGAAAGATATAATTTCATATTAAGTAGAGGAGAAAGGCTGACTTCTTGGAAGAAGAGGAGTGGTAACGATAGCATCCTCCTCAACCAGGAGGAATTATAGTGTTTTTGTTAGAGCATCTGACAGAAAGCAACCTGCATTAATTCAACAGGATCCACATGTGAATGTCTGGTAACAGTGGCATGTTTTGATGTGTATTAAAACACCACCATCTAGTGAGCATTTATCAAATTACAGGATACTTTTTTAATTTTTTTTTGCAATATTTATTTCACACAGTGTGATTCATCATTAGTCGGCCATAACTACCCACAGAGGAACATCTGTGTGTATGTATTTTATACTCAAGCATGACTTATACACACACACACATTGATGTGAACGGGTACATTAAGCATTGAAGTTACAAACACATGCTCTGACACCAAATGGGCTGATCTCCGGACCTGATGGGGGGGATTATTTTGGCTCCACAGACACAACACCCGACTAAACCGTGTCTGCAGTTCCTTTGTTGGGGCCTCATGCCGGAAACACTTTCTGCAGACACGGTGCGTATTTTGGTTTAATGAGGTAAGCATGCATAGCGGACCTGTATCACCACAAATAAAGCATGGTACTGTATAGCTGGCAGGTTTGTTGTTAAGTTACAATATTAAAAGCCATTTTTTGGAATCGAATTAATTAAACCTCTGTGGTCATGTGCTACATCTCCAACGCATGTTTGTGAATCCAGATAAGGAGACCTGTGATGCTCTCAAGATGTGCTGATTAACTAATTAGTTTAATTTTGCGATTCAATTTAAGTTTTACTTGGCAAGACGGCTCCAGTGGAGATCAGGGATGTGTTATCCAGGGGAGACCTGTACTCGGATCAGCATCAGTTCTTCAAGATACAAACAATGAAAACATTTTATAATCAGTCATTAGAAATAGAGAGAGACAGAGAGACGGGGTATAGTACTGCTGTTTAATGTACCCTCAGTAGTACTGTGTAGCTTTGTTTGAGGTTATACAAGGTGGTAGTAAATGTTTTATCAGGTGCAAGCTGAGCTAACCTGGAGCAGAGCAGCACTGAAACTCAGCAGTATTGTCTTTTTACTAGTAAATAGAGTACACAAGGCAAACAGCTGTGTGTCGCCTTCCAATAAAGGAAATCTTCTACAGACAGACGGATCAATAATCTATTGATCTGTAGGTAGACTGCTGTGGTGTCCTGTCCTTCTGAGGGTCGCTGCTCAAGTTTCTCTTTTTTCGGAAAAACACTTTTGAATTCTTATAAAAGGTGATGTTATAGTATAGACAATGTTATGCTCAATAAGAGGCAGTACATGACTATGATATACCAATTACCCTATTACTAGAGTTATCAGTATAGTATAGTCATGCCATCAATATGTTCCAGCACAAACTATAATTATGTTAGACCTGGCTACAACAGTCTCCGTCTAAAAACAAGTCTTTGCTTTTCCTTCAAGACCAAAAAGAGACTCATCGCTGCTCACCTTTATGTCCGTGCTGGACTATGGCGACGTTATATACATGCATGCGTCTTCTCAGAGATGGACGCATGTATACTGTCTACCATGGAGCACTGAGATTCAGTACGAATTTTAAAGCCCTTACACACCGTTGCTCTTTGTGTGCTCGGGTAGGATGGTCTACTGGTGTGTTCTTATCTATAAGGCTATTCTTGGTCTGTTTCCATCTTACAAACAGATCTAGATCCTATTAACCGTCCGTAAGTCCGTACTAAACTGGGAATTCAAGTATGCTGCTCCGTCTTCTTGGAATCAGCTACAGAATTACCTGAATCTTTAAGAGCTGGTCTCACTGAATGTCTTTAAAGTGCTTCTACAGTAAAAGACGTGGAAACAAGCACATCTGGCTGCAGATGTTTTGAATGCTGATGAATGTTTTTTTCGATACCTCATGATTCTGTAATTTGTCTTCATTTTAAATTGTTATGTTTGTTTTATGTCTGCAACCGTGTAACTTTGCTGCTGCCTGTCTTGGCCAGGACAAGCTCAAAGAGTCTTTACTCCTGGTTAAATAAAGGTTAAATAAAGGTTAAATAAAAAAGAGTCATGTCATCTTAAAGGAATACATAAATAAAAAGCAGAACTAGAGGGCATGTTTCATCAAATGCAAATACTAAAAGATTACTGCTATTAGAGGACAGTGTTATCTGTATAAGAGGTGCAGCAATGTATACAAAAATGCATTAATTAGTCTATTATTTTTTAAATCTGGACAGCTTGGACAGTGGAGCCCGTTCCAGAGCGTCAAATACCGAGGCTTTGTCACGGCAAATATACTACACTTAAAACTGACCAGTAGGGTCTCTGAGACTGTGTGTGTTTGAGGCGTCCTGCTATGCAGTGTTAACCGACACCTGACAGTCAATCGGAAGCAAGTATTTTCTCTGACTGTGGTACAAAAGCTCTTTAGAGGACTTAAATCAAGTCTCCACAGTACAAAGTGGAATTTACAGTGAAAAGGTCAGACAGAGCAACAACATAGTATAAATGTCATATATTGAACTTTTGTCCAACTGAGTGCTTTCTGAACCTTTTCGATCCAAAGCCTTCAAACAACAGGTCGTACGCGTGGCTCAGTGTCCTCGTCCGGCTTTCATTTTAATGATGTATCAGTCGTCTGGAATGGCTTCATCCATCCACTTCATGTAGGCCAGACTGCCGTCCTCCACCGGGAAGCTGAGGACTTCTGGGTTCGCGTAAGGGTGGACAGACCTAGGAGGGACCCACACAAACACAAACTTTCTTTATATACAATAGATGAACACCACAGCACAGACTCATGTCTGTACTAGGCAAGGAGAGGTAAATATATACAGTATGTATAGCACCTTTCAAAGTACTTTACGTAAGACATAAAGGCAGTGAGACACACACAAACCTGTCATGTCACCTGCTGATATTGTTATATAAATCTGTGTGTCCTCTGCTGTTAGTCGGAGTATGTAGATGTGGAACAGAAGAGGCCCGATAATGGTGCCTTGGGGGACTCCATTCATTCACTTTCTGTCTGTTCAGATAGTCCCCGTCCTTCAAATAGGATTCAAACCAGTTCATCACTGTGCCAGAAAGTCCCACCCTGTTTTCCAGTCTAGTAATAGTCGACCGTGTTGAATGCAGCACTGAGATCTAATAACAAGTAGGGCTGCACAATTAATCGAATATCAATCGCGATCATGATTTTTGCTTCCCACAATTAACATGATTGACGTTTAAAATGCTCCAATCATAGAAAACTCTGCTGCATAAATTAAGTGTTTCCTAAACTAACAGCTAGAGATGCTCCATTCACATGATTGTTTTTACGTCGGCACAGTCAGTAACGTCACACACACAACATGTCGTCGGTGTTGAAGTTCTTCAGCGTGAGTGAAGAAGACATAAAGCTGCAATTTGTCACGACTGCAAGTCCAGAATAAGCCGCAGTGGAACAACCTTAAAAACACTTGCAACAAATGACTTAGTCAGAAACTTATATAATAATTCATTCCCATGATGCTGCTCAGAGTGATCGTAGCAACCGGCTCGTCTGCCGACAGCACAATCATTTATTTTCTAACATTTAAATTGTGTGTTTTTATGCAAATAACCACTATAGAATATAGATGATGATAACAAGGTAAAAGTATAACATTTAGAGTTTTTGACGATTGGAATGAAGCACAACATGGAAGTGAAAGCAGCGTTCTGTTTATTTAAATATGAAATTGCAATACAAATATTTTGTCCCTAAAATGTATGAATAATTGTGATGAATAATATCAATCAAAATAATCGTGATTAAAATTTTGGCCATTGTCGTGCAAAAAGACTGAAACTTTTTCTGTGTTTAAATGGACAGAACTCTCTCTGTGCTCTAATGTGGTCGAAGTGCTGACTGGAAAACAATTGTTTAGTAGCAGGAAGCTGTTAAACTGTTGAAAAAACAGCCTTTTCAACGATTTTACTTTAAAATGGGAGGTTTGATACGGGCCTATAATTGTTCATTAGTGAGTTGTCTGGATTGTTGTTTTTTTAATAACTGCGGTTTTCAAGGGGGCTGAGGGGGAAATAGCCTGGGAGTAGAGAAGTGTTGACTGTGTGCAGATCTGATGCCATGCAGTTAAAAACAGTATTGAAAAAGCCTGTAGGCAGAATATCAGCAGGAGGAGGACTTCAAATGTTGCAAAATTTGCTCCAAGGTTATACGGTTGATGGGATCAAATTGCGTCACACTAATTGAATTTGTTTTAAATGCATGCGAGGACGATACAGAGCCTATACCTGATGTGGAGGAACTTACAGCTTGTCTAATTATCTGGATGTTGTCAGTGTAGAAGGAGGCATTCGTTGTGGATAGAAGTCCCGGTGCTGCTGATACAGGAGGGTTCGTCAGCCAGTCGGCAGTAGCACATAAGCACGTGCATTATTATTGCTTTTGGTAATTATATAAGAGAAGAAAGATAATTTCGCAGTTTTAAATGATGAATGCAAAGTCTCTCTTTATAGGTATAACGTACCTTTCTCTTACCAGAGACTTCCTCTATCATAGTGGTAGAAACAGCTGCCCATTTAAATCCCGTCGAGTTCAGTTCAGTTTAGTAGTTACTAGGAAACGTAGGAAATGGTTTTGTAGTTTGAGACAAACAGGAAGAAGTACGGACAATAACAGCTAAGCAGAGAGCGAGAGGAGCGTCTGCACTGTAGCAAAGCAGGAAGCAGCAATCCAATTATTTTCAACCCAAAGAGATTTCCATTTCAACAACGTGGCACATCAAGTCTGATGCTGCAATAACAAATGAGCAGAAATGTAGATGATTAACTCCTAACTCCTTGTGTTTATCTGATGGTGTTGTAGTGGGATGGTTATTTCCCAATTTTGTTAATGAAACATATCTATAATCAAACATATAAAAATGATTTTCCAGCTGAAGCATCTGAGTCCCGTGCTCCTTCTTCCAATTACTTTTAGACACAGCAACAGTAAATTAGGGAGCGTGTGGGCAACAACAACATATTCAACACATTCACTCCGATTACCACAGCTTGGTCAAACTATAACTCTACAGTAGGAACCTCTAGCATCGGTTTTGGACGCGTCAGGGACGGTGTGTCAGTCTCTGATCGATGCATGCATGGTGTCTTTTCAAAATAAACCTCCAACGTAGGTGTACTTAGTTTTTAGGTTTACTTTGCAACCAAACTACTTGGTTTAGGCAACAGAAATACTTGTTTAGGCTGAGGAAAACATCATGGTTCGGGTAAAAATAAGCATGTTTGTTACGTAAAATAACTATGTTAGCAAAGAACGGAAGTTACGTAAGAGAACTACGGGTTAGAACGCTGAGTCAACATTGACTTGGTTTCACGCGGGACACGAACAGCGGTCTCCTGGGTTAAAGTCCTGTGTTTGTCTGACCCTGCTGCGGTATTTGACGAACTGGGAGTGAGAACGTGTTGCAGTTGTAGAAAATGTTGTAATTGTTTGATCACAGTTAAAGCTTTTGTTGACCAGCACACTGGAGCTCCTATTCGTTAAGCAGTGGAGTCATTTTAAGACACAATTAAGGTCCAAGTTGAAAGAAACTGTCTACAGTAGCATGCACAGCTAGAGCATCAAGATAGTTTGAAACTTGAATGCACAGTTGTAAATAATGTGAACTAAGCATCACATAAAGCAACCTCTCACCTCACATAATCTATGACGTGCTGGATCCTGGAGGTCTTTGTTTTCACCAGCTGTAACAACAACAGTGACATCTCATCTTACACTTCTGCTTCATCATACATGTTTATCATATGAGGACTTTCTCAGTCAGCTCACCATCAGAACCTCACTTGCATCCTGGATTTCACCTTTCCAATAGTACCTTAAAGAACCAGAAAACCTAACATTAGAACTGCACCATGTACCACACATGACTCTAAATTACTACCGACTGAAAAGTACCAGTACAACTCAGTAAAAAAAGCAGTATTTGAAAGAACACAATCAATCCTCGCCCAAACATGTATTACTGCCACTGTGATTCACAGTGATGCTGTCAAACTGTTCGAGGTCGGCTTTTATGATGTCAAGGGCAAATCTGCCACTCTGATTTTGCTTTTTCTCGTTGGATTGTGAAAAGCCAAACTAAGAACTCATATTTAAACATGTGAAATGTCAAAATAAATGTTGAAGTATGAGACTAAATAAGCCTGGATATAACTGGAACTCCTCACCTTCACTCATACACATAAAACCCTGACCACCTCCATCACCACCCTCACTCCGACCACCTCCATCACCACATCACTCCTAAACTAACCTTGAATTTGTTGGTTATGCATTAACAGGAAAGCTAAGCCATGCATATAAACATACGATCTCTACGAAGGCTAACTGCCACTCAGTTCCTAGTGATGGGGACACTGATAAAAGCATTTAGATGCAGCCCATTCACCTTGTGGTTTCCATGGTAACCAGCTATGTAGTGGAGAAGAAAAAGAACATATGTGTGCAACATGTGTCTGCACATGTGAGGGGGCATTATAACTAAGCTAGTCTTTGTGTTGGTGGGTACAAAGTCGCGTCATGGTAGGGGGGGGGGAATATGATTTACATCGTGGAGGTCCTGGAGAGAATGTTGACGCTGGCTGCCAGCCGCCTCTCCATGATCGCCCTGGAAAAAAGAGACAGAACGGAAGGGAGCGTGGATGGAAACGGAGGGGAGGACATGGAAAGAGAGGATAGAAAAATTAAACAAGCCACCAGCTGTTTATCAATCACAGCATGAAACTGAGTCACTGTGTTGCTCTCCGAGCAGGCCACAGCTAGGCTGAGGACTAGATGCTCGGCTGATATTCTATCTTATTACCAGCTCAGTCGTGCCCCCCCCTCCACTAACCGGTGTCTCTGAAGGAGGGGATTTACATATCTGGCGCCCGCACCGTGCACCTGTACCTCCTGTCTTGACACGCGGTAAACAGAGCTCATTAACATGCAGCTAAAATACCAACAAAAGGAGATGAGAGTGCAAACACGGCGCTCTACTGGCGTTGGGTTTGACAGGACTGTTTCTCTTTTCTAGACAGAAAAGTCAAACTTACTGTACATCTGGCTGACTGACTGTTTAAATCACTTCAACCAATTTCCAAATCCATACCAAAGTAAAGGAATTTAATTAGCATCCAGATCAAAGGACGTATATTTGTTCGTTCCAGCAGCAGAGCTACGCTTCCACCATTTTGGACTGAAAGAGACTAATAAAGTATTATAAATATAATAAATGTTTTCAGTCCAAAATGGTGGCAGCGGCTGTTGTCAAAAAACACCAGAGTTTCATCTCTTTGCTTCTATACTCTTTGTCCAGATTAAAGGAACAGTTTGATTGTGTATTGGTATTTTGGGAAATACACTTATTCGTTATGCTACCGACAGTTAGATCCGAAGGTGGACACCACTCTCGTGTCTGTACGGTAACGCTGAATTCACACCAGGCAGCGGCGAAGATTGGCTCGCCGCAATAACTACATTATTTCTGTGACTGGGAGGCTTATTCGTGTGTTTCAGGCGGGAAGGAATTCTTTGTAACAGAAGTCAACGTGTCACAGGAGTCACAGGGTCTGATTACTGATGCACGGCTGCAGATACTCGAGCTCAGGAGCGGCCGTCGCAGCTTTTTCTGGAAATGCATGACAGCGTGCCGCAGGCCGCACTTCGCACTTAATTAATTATGTTTTATCTCCTTTGTTTATTCTGTGCATAAAGTGTAAAAACGACGTGTTGTGGTTTTCTTGGCCAGGCGCAGTGACCTCTGTGAGGTTAACAGATTAAACAAACAAGATATAAGATGACAGGTTAATTAGAGGTTACAAAATGTGGAACTATTCCTTTGACGTATTTGAATTGAATCATTTAAAGGGATAGTTCAGGTGTTTTGAAGTGGGGTCGTATGAGGTACTTATCCATAGTAGGTGTATTACCTACAGTACGAACTGACACCAGAGCAAAGCAACACAGTGCTGTGAGCCTTCTTTTAGGTGTCTAAAATATGTTTTGTTGCCGTGCCGTCCACAGCACTGTGTTGCTTTGCTCCGGTGTCGGTGCTCCTGTCTGTTTCTTGATGCTGGAGGCGTGCCGTCCACCATCTACTGTCAGGAATACACCTACTATGGATAAATGCCTCATACACCCCAACTTCAAAACACCCGAACTATCCCTTTATCACAAATGAAACCACGTGTTTCCAAATGTATCTCATACTCCATGTTTAAAGTGCTACAGTGTGAGGCAGACTGTAAAAGGTGTAACGTGGTGTGACTCTACCTGCCGATGTCCTTGGCTGCCTGTTGGTTGGGACTGTTGATGAGGAGAACAGAGTGGTGACCCGGTACGTAGCTCCCTGTGAGGGCTGAACGAAGCTGGACCCCGATGGACCACAACCCAGGATACATGGAGACGGACAGGACCAGGAGCTACAGAGGGGGGGGGGGGGTGGGACATCTCAAACTGTTGGAATGTCAGAGTTACCCACTCACACTTAAAGCTGAACTTTTGTGCTATTTTAGTACAACTACAGAATAATAAGTACAAAAATAGTTCCATTTTAACACTCTCTAAGTATACTAATTAGTCTGTGAGCTAGTGCACTTGAGTGTGCTGTAGCATACTAACTTTTAGAATACTTTAGAGAGGGAGCTAGAGTCCAAGTCGAGTCTTTTGAGGACAAGTTTCAAGTCAAGTCTCAAGTTGCGACTTAAGTGCAACTCGAGTCCAAGTCGCAGACTCGTGTCCCCGTCTCTGCTAAAAAATGGGCTACAAATATATACAAGTATACCTGCAGTATAAAAACTATTAAACTAGTGGTTTACTGAGAGTATACTTTAAAGTGTACTTCCATATAAACTATAAAGTGGGCAAAAAGTAGCCTATATAACTAGTAAACTATCAGTACAATTATGGTATAGTTAAAGTACAAAATAAAACTTAGTTGTCAACTAGTTGTGTACTCAAAGTTTAGTATTCTTATATATAAAAAAAATTGAGAACTTGAGAAGATTACAAATGTGAAAAATATGTTAAATATAATTTAATTAACATGTTAAATATTTTTAAAAAAAGTTCATGTTCCTGGTTTAGATTTGATAGCTGGAGCCTTAATTGAATATATTTTCGATAATGTTTTTGTATTTGCTGAATATCTTTCTAAAGCATGGGATAAGAGGAGAAGAAAAGCAACATACGATAAATTTCTCAGACTTTTCTGCCTTTTTTTGTCATGATTAGATTTGTGTCTGGTGCTTAGAGCTGTGATTGTATATCTGTGACTGTTTATTTGTTGTATTTCCACTGTGGGACGTATCATGGAGCATCATTTGTGGAAGGTTCAGGTGTCTGGATGATGTTTAATTTAATGTCTGGATGATGCTGGTGTAATGTGCTGTTAGATGACGGTGGTCTAACATCCCGGAAGGTTTGTTTGTTTTGTTGTTGGTTGTTTGAATAATCCCATGAGGGACGCGTTATGGAAATGACCAGACACGGAAATACATTATTCATTCATTCATATACTTAAAGTACACTTAAAAGTATACTTTTATAAACTAGAAAGTGGGCCAATTTAGTCCCAAGAAAAGTAGAAGCCTACACTTACAAGTATACTAATACATTGATATTAGTATACAATACTTGGTAAATATATACTTGAACCTAACTTAAGTAGATAAACTTCATGGTGTTTGTATCTGATGTTATTTTTTCTGTGTGCATGAGGCGTTACAGTAATAACTGAATTGAATGATGTGCTGCCCTCTGAAAGGATTGCTATGTTTGGACTGGATTCAGTGTTTATCCTCTTTATTATTTGGCCTGTCTGTCACAGATAAATGAGGATCCGGGCCTCGGCTCGGACGCACTGACCAATCTATAATCTGTCCTACTTCTTCTCTGCACACACACACAGCTGCATCCAGCACACAAGTTAGAATAAACACAATTAATAATAAGTTTTTAAATGATGATACAAGTCAGCAGCTGTTCTTACCACACATGCCATGAGCAGCAGGGAGCGACACACCGAGAGGAGCACCGGCTCTTTGTGGCACCGCTGCAGCAGCCACTCCATCCTGCTGCTGCACACTAAAGTCATCCAGAGTCCGGGGAATGACAGGGACACACTTCACTCCGAAACACCGCTGACACTTCCTCCGAGATGATTAGTGTTTCGTCATATTCAGGTGCACTTCAGCCGCGGTGAAATTGCTACTTTGTTGCAGAGAAACCGTCATTAAACTCAGTACCTTAGTAGCAGAAGTTGCTTTGTGTTGACAGGTAGTTTCAGGTCGGACGGTGCTCAAAGGCAGAGATAAACATCCGCGCACTTCTATTGGTTGTTTGACACTTCCTGACACGCAGGCGACCAATCAGATTGCAGGTTGACCGCCCCGCCTCCGGGTCATAATCCGCTTTAGTTCGTGTCTTTACCGGATAAACACAACTCCTCTCTCAGCCTCTCTGGAGCTGCACAATGAGAAGAGAATAACATGTTTTAGAAGGATGCTCTGAAAGTATAAAGTATAAACCTATATTTAGCACCACTCCAATATCTTTCTACATATTGCATTTTAATGAGAAGTCAGAAGAAAACAAAAATATTTAAATTTGATTTTGCAATTATTATTTTTACACATACAGCAGTGAGATCTGTGAGAGAATAAACAATATGAGGAAGTAAACAAGACTCAAGTAAAATATCCCAATATTTTATTCACCACTGCCTAAGATATTACTGGTTTACTGTGATATATATATATATATATATATATATATATATATATATATATTTTAGCAGTTGATATATATACACAATAGTTTATAAACCAATTTGTAAGTAATTGAGCTTAGAAACAAACACAATAAGTACACGAGAAAACAACATCAGCATTCAAAATTGAAATAAAATTTAAAAAAAAATAATAAGAATACAGCTTTACATTAAAGCTTAATGATTAAAATATGATTAAAAAAAGTTATTTTTTATAAAACGGTCACTATATCCTGACAGTAGTACATGAGACATGTAATCTGAAAAAAGTCATGTGCCTCTGTGTCCTCAATCACTAGCGGACGGTCATTATGCTGACACATGTTTTATAAATTTAATAATTTCTTAATAATATAGGTTTCTGTTTTGGAACAGATTAAATCAATATGACAACACATTGCATAGGATAGTTCGTTTTTTATTGACACAAAAAGATAAAACATTTCAGTCCAAACAATATACAAAACAAAATATATATATACAATTAAACTTTATTGTAAATTTCATATACATAAAATGTGACCTGCATGTAACCCATCCTGAGGAGCAGTGGGCTGCTGCTGTAAAGTACCCGGGAACAACTCGGGGGTTTTAGCCACTAAACCAGGGTATATACTACCACTTATACTCTTAGATACCATTGGAACTATTTGTATTTTAAAACCTTTAAACCTAAATACTTCGGACCTGTTTCATAGTGATAAACAGAAACACATTTCAATTTGAATCATGAGATAAGATGAGATAATCTTTTATTAGTCCCACAGCGGGGACATTTGCAATGTTATTAATGTTAAAACCACTTATATAAACTGTTAAACAGGGTGATTTCATTCAAATTGCATTTGGACTCAACTTAACAGCATTTATAACCTAAATTTCAAGTAACTGATCTTGAATGCTTTCAGAAAGTGAGCAGTAGCTAGACTGGTATAGTCCTAATAAATCCAGATATTTAAAGTTACCAGTCTAAAGCTGACTTTCAGTCAGTGCTTCAACTTAAAAATAATTAACTTATTGCTGTGTGTCACAATCATATCAGAGTTTCTATTGGCTCAAACGTTGGTGGGAGTAATGGACACAATATGCTGGTTTCATTGGTGTAAATGGTCCCCTATCTGTAAATATGCACTTTTTAATGATACAGCACAATTTTAAAATTTATAGCAAATTATCCCGCGGACCCCACTTTGACAATCACTGCTTTTACAAGCTCTTTAGTCGCTGCAGTGAGTTGTAAAGTTTAAAGACTTAGAGCCAATACCCAGATGGTAAAATCCTAAAGACACCATTTATGTTAATGATAAAAGTTTAAGGGACACTTGTTACAAACTAATATAACTGCTATCAGTGTTTTAAGAGGAGAGGAAGTAGCTTTGAGTGGCATGTAATGGGCTAATTAACACCTGGCACCTGGACAAGACAGATGTGTGTTGGTCTTCACACTAAAAACGCTGATTATTCTGGAACACAGTTACAAACAGAACCAGCAGAGCTAAAGAGAGAAAGCTCTGTATCCTCCTGTTTCAGTGTTTCTGATTCCTCTCTGTGGCCAATCACATGGAAACACACAGATCTACTGGTGTGGGTACACACACACACACACACACACACACACACACACACACACACACACACACACACACACAGCACACACGGTGACTAAAGCAACTTTCAGATAAGCTAAACAGAAAAGCCGAGGACCCTGCTAGGCTGCATGTGAATGAGGGAGATTCAGACAAACGGGAATCTTAAAGAAATGTGAATAATTCAGAGGTGGGTTGTTGGAGCGAGAACGAGCCAAACATTCTGCTTGGCATTTCACTGGCATACATGAAATAGAAGTATGGTGGGAAACTAGACACATGGAAGAAAAACTGGCATGCCGATTTTCAAAGGCATCCCTTGACCTCTGACCTCAAGATATGTGGACGAAAATGGGTTCTATGGGTACCCACGAGTCTCCCCTTTACAGACATGCCCACTTTATGATAATCACATGCAGTTTGGGTTAAAAACCATGCAGTTTTTTGCAATTGGGTATCACTGTAAAGCTGAGACTCTTGTGGATCCAATGAGCCCAACTGTATTCAAGTGTGATGATGTTAGTTCCCATAGTAACCACTTGACCTCGCTGTATAAAATGACCTGTGGTGACCTCTAGGATAATCACAGCCTCATGAAACTTTACAGCCACAAACTAGAGACCTAGACCATTCAGAGGATGGATGGATCAAACTAGAGACCTAGACCATTCAGAGGATGGATGGATCAAACTAGAGACCTAGAGCATTCAGAGGATGGATGGATCAAACCAGAGACCTAGAGCATTCAGAGGATGGATGGATCAAACCAGAGACCGAGAGATTCTAGATTGACAATAAGGGGGTTTCTGAGCAGGTTAGTGCTCGCCATCCAATCGCCGAAAAATGCAATTCTTGCAGAAATGTCAAAAGTGTTTGATCCCAAAACACAGCATGGCTTTTTCTATGGTGTTCCTCAAGGTCTTGGTGTCTT
Organism: Sebastolobus alascanus; assembly: GCA_916701645.2. Taxonomy (NCBI): domain Eukaryota; kingdom Metazoa; phylum Chordata; class Actinopteri; order Perciformes; family Sebastidae; genus Sebastolobus; species Sebastolobus alascanus. The sequence goes on along the minus strand of CAKAOJ020000160.1, from coordinate 1,241,752 downwards.
AATGTGGTATTTTGGAGGGATTATTGATGATTTTTATTAATTCTCCAGTGGTAAGAAATGGTTAAATTTAGCACCAAATCTGTCAAACAAATGGTATCAACCCAAAAATTGCTGCAACAACTTATGAGACATAATAGAGCATGGGGAATGGAAATCATATAACATAATGTTCTAAACCCTTATAAACTTTCACAACTAATTTTAATTAATTTATTAATGATTTTTTATGACTAGAACAACTTGACACACAGTGCTGAGCTTCATCTCAAATTAATCTCCAGGTTCCTAGCTTGAATGAAATGGTATAAAGGCTTAAAGGTGGAATATTCAGTGGGATGTGAACTGGCAGAAGTCAGTTCCTAGAAGCTGTGGATTTTTCTAAAAGTGTTTTTGTGCAGGATGTCCACATGGGGGAGTTGTGGGTCCATGCATTTCTCTCCTCATGTCCTCCTTCCACTGTGAATACATTAAATGTAGAGTGTTCATTTAGCATGTATAAAACTCTCATCGACTGAAATGAAATGTAAATGCTCCAACAAAGCAAGCTGCATGACTCATCCCATTCCTTTTTTTCCTTTGACCTCTTCCCTGCCAGCCTTGCGTACTTTGCCCCCCCCCACCCCACCACCACCACCACCACCACCACCGCACGGATCACAGAGCGGACAGCAGGGGGCGCCACGGGCGTCACAGCCTCAGAACAAACCAATTTATTTCTCAAGCTCACACAGGCTTCATTTGAGAGCCCATCAGAGAGCTCTGATAGAGCCACTTAAGCCACTGTTCCCCTACATGAAAGAAGGCAACCAAAATAGAGAGATAGTAAGAAAGGCGAGGAGCCGCAGGAGAGGCGTTTGATCTGCTTGTTCTGGGGCATCGCTCAGAGGGGTTCACTTCCCCTAAGGAGGACTGCTGAGGCCGGTTTGTCCCTTTAGAAGTCTAATGGGAAAAATAGGATGACTCTTATTTCTGTCGTTGCTTCGTGTCTGTTTGTGTATAATGAGGCCACAGGGTCTACAGTAAGAGCAGTAAGGAGGAAATTAGAGAGGAGAGGAAAAGTAGAACAGCATCTGGCAGGAGGCGCCTCGCCCAGTTCGCCATTAAACTGCGATTGTCTCTTGGTGGGATCAATGAAGTTGCCTCGCTGTGAAATAAAAGAATTAGAGAGAATTAGAGGGATGAATGGAGCGAGGTGTGTGAACACGGAAACAGAGAGGTTACGGAGAATGGAAACTCTGAAAGGCTATTCGCTGATGTTGTCTCCCTTTCTGTGTGGCGGTGCCATTACTGCACTGAAAGGGAGGCAGAGGATGTCGGGACAGAAAGCGCGCACGCTGCCAGACACACAGAGGTCAGATAAGTCCTAATGAAGGGACTTTCCAGGCTGAGAGTAGCTCTAAAGGAAGAGACTGGTCCTCCCAAAGAGGTTAATTAAAAAAGTCGTGGGGGCCGAGCAGGGAAGTGTCTCCATCACCGCGGTGAACCCCGCTGACCCCTCCATCCTCTCGGACAGACACCGCCATCCATCACAGCTGATTCCTGTGCTGTCTGCTCCTGCTGGTGCCACTGAAATCCCTGAGTGACTCAAAACACAGCAGTGTATGTAGCAGCGCCACAACTCTGACAAGCAGCGAGAAAAAAATACGCCGCACCGCCGAGACATCCTCTACTGAAGTCCCTCAGGTAATGAAGCCTCTCCCCTCTCAAGGATCACACAAACACCATATCTTGTCATCTTCCCTCCATCTTCTTTTTTTTTTTTGCCCTCTATGTCACAACTACTGGAGCACACAAGGCCATTTATCAGAAAACTGCACTGACTGTCATGTTGTTTATTTGGTCTGTGCTCTCCGGGAAAGATTGCAAAAATAGAGTATTTATGTTTGTTTAGCAACATAAGCACACTGTTCATATCCAAAACCATGGGTAAGCATTTAAGCTCAACGCTTGCCGCGAGGAGAAAGCAGAGTATGGGAGCTTTACCTTCCTCGAACGCAGCATGAAAGAATCAGCCACCATCAATGAAAAAGTCCCTCCAGCAATCCCTGCTGAGAAGAAAGATTTGTCATCCCTATTTCCCTAGTTCTTGGAGGTGAGGACAATGGTGTGATGGTGTGCAAAAATGGAGAGACACAGCAAGGACAGGCTGACTGAGGGAGAGAGAGAGAGAAGAATAAGAGGAGAGACAAAGAGAGAGAAATGGAGCGTTTTGGTTGATTGGGTTTGAGAGAGGACTGAGAGCCTGGAGCAATCTTACAGGAAAAAGTTAAACATTTTCATGAATCTATTCTCGTGGAGTTCACCTGCAGCGGCGGGAGGCTTAAATCACATCATGCTTGATTGGTTGAGAGGGAGAAGCCGATCCCGAGCGCGGAGGGGGGGCCCCACCTCCAACGCAGAGAAACCTGTGCTTTCTCATTACACTTTCCTCACCGAGCCCGTCTGCAGCACAACCATCCCTCGTGCTGACGCAGGTAGAATGAGCTCATTCCTTCTCCATTCACAAGCTGAGTGCACCAAAATTCAGAGAGGGGCGAAGCATAATAAGTTCAGACTCCGAGTTAGAGTGCCTGCAGGCAATAAAGTGGAGGATGAACAGTGGAGACTTGATGGAAGAGGAGTGTGTGCGTGCATGTATTCGAAAAGGGGTTACATCTGAAAAAAAAGAGAGAAACGTTGCCCTCGACTGCACCAAATTTCACAAATCCTCTTAGAAAGTATTTATCCTGAATATTTTCCACAGGGATGCTGTGACTGACGACTCCTACGTTTAAAATAATGATTCAAAATGCACGCGCGCACAATTCAGGTGAGGGTTACGAATGATGAAAAACTGAGCCATACAAGTGGGTTCACGGGTGGTGTCGTGCTCATACAGTGTGCACGCATAAAAATACATATACAAAGAGTTTTCAGACAATACATAGAAACGGATGGAAGCAAAACAAACTTCTAAATGTGCAGAGATTCTGTCTGCAAAGCCAAGGTCATTTGGAAAAACATGGCACTGGGAAAAATGCATTCACTGAAGTGCTCTCGGACGCAGATCAAACTTTGAGCTGGGTGTATGTAGTCGGGATGTGTGTGTGTGTCAACCTCAGACACTCAACCATTAGAAAATGGCGTTATGGAGATGCAGGAATCACCATGAAAAGGGCAGCCAGCGGCATGCTCAGGGCAAGATTTTACATACAGCGCCGTAATCAGCCAGCAAACTGCCTTCGCTCCCATTTACCCCGTTCATGAGTCACCCCTAAACATGCAACCGCTTCAGCTAATCTCTTCTCCTCCCTCTTCATGTCACAATGTCAGCCAATTCCAAGTCTCTTATTTTCCCTCTCTCTCCTGTAGTTTCAGATCCTGCCGCCCTGCAGTAACCTCTGTGTTCCCGCCATTCGCCATCACTTAACCTTCCCCACCCACCTGCACACCTGTTCCCACGTCCCCATCAGCCTAGAAGCATATACTGGCCCACTTCCGTTCATTCCCCACCAGATTGCCCATTTTCTCTGCCTGCATGCTGCCTAAGTTTTGCCTGTTATGACCCCCCGCCTGCCTTTTGGACACCTGCTCTCTAGTCTGATCCCCTATTGGATAAGTTTGCCTCACCTCCCTTCCCCTGCCTCTCCGGTTTTGACCTCGACTTTTTATTTTATTGGACTGGTCTCAGAGTTGTGCTTTTGGGTTCAAACCTGTTTTTTACAGAGCCTTTACTCTTCTTCCTCCAAGCAGCAGCCTTCTTTGTTAATGTTTTCCACCTGGGCCTTGTTCAGCTCTGCTTATTATTCAGACCTTCACCGCCAGCCAGCTGATAACCTCCAACTGCTGCGAGCAATTAACAAGAGTTCACCTACTGTAGCGTCCAGAAGGAGGGATCCCTTTAGAGCCAGAGGAGAGGCAGAGCAGGGAAGGTGAGAGCAGAACAAGGAGGAAAAGAGAATAAGAGATAGAGAGAAGGGATGGACCTTTTTTTAAAAGGCATTCAAAGGGAAATCAATGCTAATGAATTGGTTTGTTCATGCAACGCACTGATAAGGAAATTACCAGTTTTAAGAGGATGCTGCAGGTGCACGTTCGTGACCACAAACAGATAAGGATGTTTGGTATCAAGGATTGAAACCACACTCTGCAAGGTACAGCAAACACAGGTGTCCGACCCATTAGGAAGTGGTCGAAACTAAAGACCTGGTCAATATCGTGTGTGTTGTATCGACTAAGCGACTGTGACTGGTTTGCTGTGGTTCAGATGATGCAGCCAATACAGATGAAGTGTTAGATACAGTCGAAGCCGGCTTTCTCAAAAACATGATCTCCCTGAGTTGATAAATGCCCTGCACAGCGTTGTTGAAATTTTGGGTACCGTAACCACGGCAGTGCTAAAATTAAACCAGCCAGACGAAGCATGCAGCCAATACAGGAAAACGCAGATGTAATTTTTAGTTTCAAACACCAGTCACACTTCTGAGTCATCCCCAGCGAGGTGCAGCCAACATAGATTGATTATATGGTTAAATGAAAGAGGAAAATTGCTCCTCTTCTCAAAGACCGTTGATTATTTTTTGTCATGTGTAAGAAAACGTGGATATCCCTCCAGCCGCTGCTCTCATAAGCAGCATTCAAACTGCACCACGCACATCTCTAGTTGCCGTCGGACCATAATGAAATTTATTTTATTAATGGGAGATTTGCTCGGCTAAACAAGGTTCCTGTTGAAAAGAATTAAATGAGTGTTGTTGGTAATTACAAATGCTTTGAGGAGCCATGCGAAGTCAGGTGTGTGACTAGGTGGAGGTGGTGGTGGTGGATGGGGGAGGCTGCTCTCCAAAAGAGCTAATTAAAGTGGGAAGGTGTATAAAAATGCTACAAATTAGCAGCGCTTCCCCGGCGGTATCAAGTATTTTGCAGGTTGCATGAGTAAACATATTTGCTCTGCCTATTTATCTGTTGGCCTCCACAGTTCCACAGTGCTACAGTGAGTGTAGTTGGGAGGAAGGAGGTTTACAGCAGATAACAATAGAAGCAGGAGCGGCATAGATCAAACGATTTTATTTCTGTTGTAACGGGGAGAAGGGGGCTCCTTCGGTGTCTCTTCTGGGACTGCTGCTCCAGATTCTGATATCCATTTTCCCTTTGTTTTCTCTCTTGGCCCTTTGAAATATTTAGCGAGAATCCCTGACTAACACATACACACATATTAAGTGTGTGTGTGTGTGTGCACATTTACAATCACTATGCTCCCTCCAGGCATCAATCACTAAACATCTGGATGTGGACAGTCTTTCCCTCAGGATAAAAACACTTCAGATCTCTCCATTTCAGCATGGAGCTCATCCTGAGGGATTGCTTCTCCGAGCCCATCCCCGGCACCTCATGGTACGGTATATCCACCGAGGAATCTCCCTCAATAACTACCCCTCTCCATCCTCTCCTTTATCCCTCCATCTGTCTCTCCCCTCTGTTGGACCAGCGCTACCATAACCTCCTCCCACGGGTTGGACTTCACCTGCAGACATTCACAGTAAGAAAAGAAATATGCTACCTTGCAAGTATACCTGTTTAAAAGGTTGATAAATTTACTGATGGAAAGAAAAACAGGTCAACATGATCTATTTACAGGCAAAAAAAGCACATCTTCAGGCTACAGGATGCTACGTATGACCTCCCACAAGTCTGAACCACTATTTCATGATGCTACTGTAGCTCCACAGGCCTCGGCAAGGCCTTAACCCTCAGCCTCAGCAGCAATCTCTAAGAATCTCCCTGCAATCTGCACCAGCTTGTTAGTGCACATACACCATATGAGGCCTGTTGTATTAGTTATTCTAATGCATGTCTTGTTATCCATATAGATGAGAGAGGGAATAGACCAACAGATGGCCAGGGAAAGAGGGAGTCACAAACACAAAATCATCCTCCAGGATCACCTGCGCAGACCTGGAGACTCACAGACTACAATCTCTGCCACCAAATATCTCACCGCTCTCAATCCGATGTGTTGGCAACGAGCCCGGCAGACGAATGTGTGTAAAAGTTGCCAACGAGATTCAATCTCTGAGTTTCCTGCCGGATCTCCGTTATCTCCAGGTCTGAGAGGTATTAAAGAGCATCAATATAATACGGTTATTTCACAGATATGAATCTTCAAAAACTATGAGTTGTACAAGAGAACGCCCCGTTGGCTTTCAAACTATACAGCACGTTTCATTACTTACAAACGCAGCTCTTCCATCTCTGGAGGAATTACACATCCAATTTCAGAGCGTTTATCTTCTAATAGAAAGCATTTGCTAAGCTAATTGGTGATATACTTGTAAATGGGACACCACCTGGTGATTTACTTCAGAGTAACAAGATATATATGTATACAAATGAGACTCTAGTTAGATGATGAAACAAATCTGGAAAGGTAAATATTAATAGGCTTGTCGGTTGTTGTTTTTTTTAATGAGAGCTTAATATACTATATTATTTTGTTTGAAAAAAAGAAGTAGACAGCACTCACATCCTGTATGAAATCCTGCCTATCAGTCCTTTTGAAGACTGATAGTCATAAATTGTTTATTAATCCGGTATAGGACATTAGGTAAGATATGCTCTTAGCTGGAAAATAGATCCATTAGTGTGTAACTGCATGGGAGGCGGAGAGGGAAAAAAACCCTTAAAAGGTTTTCCTATTGCATCCGTTAGCTTATATTTGTCCGAGCGGCCAGAGAGAGGAGAGACACAATAACAGCAGGACGAAACAAGACGTGGAGCTGTAGGTAAGATCCAGTCTAAGTAAGTGGTGTTCTTATGATTTCTTCCACCATTCTCCACACGACCTTTGTTCTGTCTTTGTGCTGTGGCCCGGTGGCCCGCTTCTTCCATTTGACACAATGAAGACAGACGAGCTGCTCTCCGTGCTCTGTTTTGTCCGATTTCTTCTCTCTACGGGCTTCCTCTGACTGTCACACACCTGTGTGGACTACATTAAAGAAAGTGTGTCGGTTTCTCTACACTCTTATACAACCGTGCACAGCTGTGCACGCTGGGATGTGAAGAAGGATATGTCAGTAAAGAAAAAGGTAACACCTGCACACTACTTCATGCCACAACATTTTTGGCTGGAACGCAGAGTCGGCTCTACAAACGCAGAAGTCAGTCACTGAGTGAGTGATGTAAATGTAAATTAGCCTTTATTGTCACACATTGTTTTTTGTACACAGCACACAGTGAAATTTACTCTCTGCATTTATCCCATCCTAGTAGTAGGAGCAGCTCGGGCAGCCAGCAGTGCCCAGGAGGTGAACTCGCACCTCTTCAGCTACCAGTCCACAGTCCATAACTACTGACGCCACACATTACAAAATACGATTGGTTGGCCGAGTGTTGGAGTTTCCTCATACCTCACGGTCAACAGAAACATACATGTGTTACATAATTAGCATAATCAGCTTATGTCCATCTTCACATAGTGTCCATCTGTTTGTATGAATCTAATAAAGTCCAGCCATGAACATTAGTGGTTTTAATACATGTGTATGAAGGAGATTATGTTGAAAAACTGCACTTGCTTGATCAATCATATTTAACTCAGATCAAGCTCCATGTGTTATTAATGCCTCAGATAATCAACCCGTAATGTAGGCTACATAATGAATGAATGTAAGTCATTGGCTTTGAGTAATGAAGTGAGGATGTACTTCACACTCCAAGGAAATAGCCGGGCACCAAGTATAGCGTTTGATTCATGTGTTTGGCCTACTCCAAACCCATTGGGACTGACTACACAGGACCATTAGTTTTGTTGTCATTGCTAACTGCATCACACGGGAGACTTTGCTACATAGAGAGAATATTGCTTTTCCAATTTCACTCTTTTAGATGTATGGACTACTGATATACAATGAGATCATTGATTTCTACTCAAATCTTAAAATAATCTGGAAAAAAACCTTTGCTAGTGAGGACAATCTGCAACAGAATGTATCAACACGGTTTTCATTTTTCCCTCTCTGCTCCTTCCCGTCTGTCCATCAGTGGCTCATTCCACCCACTCAATCTCATCACCTGTCAAAACATTTTGCTGACTGCAGTGATCCAGGTAATAACCATTGTGTGTGTTGGGGGGGGGGGGAGGGGGATGCAGTTAATAATATCAAGTGGACCTACTACGAATTCCTGCCAGGCCCTCCTCATCGGCACTGCACGGTATTGAAAATCAATGTCTTTAATAATGAAAACCTATCACCACTCCTCTGTATTCTGTATAGAGTAGAGCAAATCAGCTGACCCGGTGTCAGACGTTTCACCGATTCTTTATGACACCTGAACGGATCTGACCACTCGCTACTGTTTACTGAAGCTCTCACTGAAAAATAACAAGACTTCTGTAATAGATGATAGCGAGCCTTATTTCTCGGGCTGTCAATCGATTAACATATTTTTATCTGCTTAAAATGAACAGATAAAAACAGATTAATACTCTTCTCAACATATATGCTTGCTTTATGAAAATGTATGTATATATTTATTATTGTAAATCAATCAACAACACAAAACAATGACAGATATTGTCCAGAAACCCTCACAGGTTCTGCATTTAGCATAAAACAATATGCTCAGATCATAACATGTCAAACTGCAGCTCAACAGGCAACAACAGCTGTCAGTGTGTCAGTGTGCTGACTTCACTATGACTTGCCCCAAACTGCATGTGATTATCATAAAGTGGGCATGTCTGTAAAGGGGAGACTCGTGGGTACCCATAGAACCCATTTACATTCACATATCTGGAGGTCAGAGGTCAAGGGACCACTTTGAAAATGGACATGACAGTTTTTCCTCGCCAAAATTTAGCGCAAGTTTGGAGCGTTATTTAGCCTCCTTCACTACAAGCTAGTATGACATGGTTGATACCGATGGATTCATCAGTTTCATATGATACCAGTATTTTCACTCTAGCTTTAAACTGAGCCTGCTCAACCTAAAAATCGCGAGTTGCGTTAATGCGTTAAAGAAATTAGTGGCGTTAAAACAAATTTGTGTTAACGCGTTATTATTATATTAACTTATTTCCTATGCTTTTATTTTGGAAATGAAAAAAAAGCCAATTTTAAAGTTTGAGTGAGGTCTCGAGTTACAAAAGAAAACAGCTAAAACCTGCACACAAACATTCTTTGTTTAACAAGTGTTGAAGATTTCAACTTTCTTGTCACATAAAGCGGCAAGTTTCACAGGCTCTTGAACAGAAAAATCTTTGTAGCGAATATCATGACATAAAACTGGAATAAAATCACTATCCAAGTGAAAATTAGAGATGGCAGCGCTCCCTGACTGGCCTATAATAGGGTTTTTTATGTGCGGCGGTATAAAAAAGAAATGTAGTGATCTGTGAAAAAGGGAAAAAGGGGAAGAAAAATTACAAAGCGCCTCCAAGGGCCTGTCTCGTTATTATTAGTTTTAGATGAAAAACACAAACGCTACCCAAGAGGCAGCGCCATGCAGCAGGCAGGCGTTCTCTGACATTTGAAGGGGTGGCGGATTGAAAGTGGGAGAGCAGGAAAAATAGCAAAAACTACTCTGTGAATGAAAGAAGTTGGCAAATCATGGTTGGGACAACATTTTCTCCCCATATCACGCAAGAGACTGACCCAAGGACCAAAATGTATCCTAAAGTCAGAGCCTACACTTTATTAATGTATACTGGGTTATGCTCATTCTATATAGACCTCTACTTTTATATCTGATACATACTGTATGTTTCTAAATAATATATAAATACAAACAAATCCCAGTTCTGACAGGCATATGCACAAAAATCAATACGCAAGAGCACATCCCATGTACCATGTATACACTGTAGATGGGATATCCTTGAGTTTTCCAGGGTTCACAGAAGGCTCTCAAAAGTTTACAGTTGAAAAGTCTGCAGTCCTGAAAAACTGTTTGGCATAAAGAGATGATGGAGGCTTGAGATATCTTGCCTGAAGATATGCTTTGCCAAAGTCAGGCAGTTGCATCAGTCTAAGCTCTTCGTGGAATGGTGAAGACACAGGTGAGCAAGAACAGCCAGCGGGGCAGAAGAAGGGAGGAAAAAAGGCTCAGTAGTCAACCAACCGCTGGAGCTTCGCTAACAAACCTTAAATATTTCAAAGCAGAGAAAAACTCCACTCAGTAATAACTCTGATCAAGGGTTAAACTGGGATTTGTTATTAGGACAGTGGAGGTCAGCAATGCAGCTTCGTAAAGCAAATGAGCATTACATAATCATTAGTATCCACAAACATACTTGATTATTTAACAAACATCCACAGTGTATTCAGTAAAACGGCCCACAGTCTCTGTTACTCACATCTCAGATCGGTTGTTATGCTGAGCTCAGTGCAGCAGCACGGCTCCGCCTGCATGCTAAGCGGTCGGTTTTCTAAGCTTATACTGTTTCATCAGAATACCAGACAAAGGTGGAGTTTACTTCACCCCTACGAGGCCGACAGCGTGGTACTCAGCAGTCGTCTGCTCATCAACACACATCAATCATGTCATCATGTGTTAAACGCAACAGAGTGGGTGTTACTAAGTGTTGACTGTCAGTCATTTTAACCAGGACGAAATACAACAGAGCCAAGTAGGTATTTATGTTGCAGTACAACCGTATAAATAACCTGTTTACTCACAGCAGAAGAAAATGTGTGAACACAGTTAATGTTGTTGCTAAACTCGGATTCTAACACCTACTTTCACACCATCGTCATTAAGAGTGGTAATGCAGAACGGAAGAGGAAAAGGAAGCATAAATGATGAATGTTTTAGGGTAAATATGCCTTATTATTATTGAGATGAATAGTATCGCAATGAAAAGATGTAAGTTCAAAATGTCAAGAACACATCTCATCAATTAAAAGAGTTGTTCATAAAAAGAATCCTTGACATTTGGAAATGTTTCAAGTTGGTTTGAATAGAAGTAGAAGTGAGGGTGTCTCATCATCATGTTGTCGTGATGTCCTTTTCTACAGCGTAGTCACATTGCACAAATATCACAGTAGCTATATACAGTCTCAGCAAATGAAATATGGACAACAAGCATTGATTATCTTCAATTTCCGCCTCGTCTCCTAAGAATGACGTTCCAATATAACTCAACTTCATTCTCAATTACATCTGGAGGGAAACGTATTTTGTCGCGGTTGCATTTGTCTTTGACGTATCGCAGATACGTTTGTAATGATAGTTCAGAGAAGGCCGCAGCGATGTGCTGAGTATGTGACTTGAGCGGTATAATAACATTATTGAAAGTTATGTGGTATAATGACAAGCATAACAAGCGAGAAAGTCTTGTCTATTTCGTAGTCATTTTAACTTCTCAATCCTGGCGGACCCGGTACCGGGTCGAAACGGGTGGTACCGTGTTGCGTAGTTACAAAAAAGTCGCGATAGATGATGATCTATTTATAGAACATATGCACGCCATACCGTGTTGAAAAGCTGAGGTCTCCAGCTTCCAGAATCTGTAAACAAACTGGATGTTGTCCAAACTACTGTATGTGTTATTATGAAGTATTTTAACAATAAAGTTAAACCATGATGTTTTTTTACTAAACATAACCAAGTAGTGTTGTTGTCCAATTTACAACGTTACCCACGTGTTTAAAACTGTTTAAAATTGCGACCGTAATCTGGGAGAAAATACGTTTCCCTCGAAACGTAACTGAGAATGTAGTTTAGTTGTATGGGAACGTAACTCTGTAGGAGAAAGGGTTGTCAATTTACACACAGGCTATGCTAGCTCTGCAGGTCTGTTCAAGAAATGAGATGGTTCTTAGTCTAAGAAATTAGTCTTTTTCCTGCATTTAGAGTTTCACATGTCATACAGAAATATTTTCCTGTCTTTTTTTGGTTAGTTATTTGTTATTGAACCCCAAAATATTGAACATTTTCTGAATTCCTGACTCAGATGTTAGGAACTTTAATATCTATGTCAGCTGCCTCTCCCTTTTCCTCATGACTCTCTGATTGAGTCTTATATATTGAGTTGATTTTCTGTAGAGGTCCACACATGACTTAAGCTTTCTTTGGGAACGATTGATGTCTCTGTGTCTCTTCATAAAGCCACGGCTTCTTTTCAAGGCCCTATTTCCTCCTCCTACAGCTGAGTTCAGTCTATGTCTGAGATCCTGTTCTCTGACTCAGACCTCGACTGCAGCCCAGTTTTCTTGAGCAGCTGCAAAGTCTCGCTGGTTCACATTGAAGAGTAATGGCCAGTTTGTTTTTGGATCTATTTGCATCTTATATAAAGCTATAAAGCTGTATACATCTCATGCTTGTCCACACTTGAAAGAGATAATACAGGAAAGTTGATCGACCCCATGGCTTCTCCATTCCCCCCTATATTTCCACTTTTGAACCAATCACTTAATTAGTTTTGGGTATCAATTTCCCTAAAGCTGCACTAAACTATATTTTTATTCTAGTAATATATCAGATGAGTGTGTATTATGAAAGGGGGTCATTCACAGTGATAAACCCACAGAGAATTAACACCTGACTTTGCTGTTCTGCAATTTACTCACCTCTACAGAGCATTTTAGCATCTCTCAGCTCATTGTTGTGGTTTTATGGCCTGCAACTTTACTGTTTTGGCCCACACTCCTCATCAATCTCATCAACCTCTTTTCCAGCCACAGCAGACAGCTGGTTTTAATGGTAAAGCTCTGATAAACTGACTGTACGCTACCCGCCCAGCACCGAACAACAGAAGAGACACAGTTAGCGACTAGATGTTTTACTCAGGAGTTGGTGGAGACCAAAAACAGAGGTAACAGGGAATTAATATTGTAAGGAAATTTGTCAGGTGTCAAGAAATTTGGCTCAAGTCAAGTGCTAATATTTCATGTGTCACAAGAATGCATTTTAGCCTGTTGTGTGCGATTTGTACGCCTCTTTGACATTTGTACGCCACGCAACAAAACTACGGTAACAGCCGCAGTTAGGTTTAGGCAACAAAACCGCTTAGTTTGGAAAAACGTAAGGGTTGGGCTTCAAATACGTACGTAAACTAAGTAAAATATGTACGGAAACAACATAACAGACGTACAGAAAACGTAACTTCAAAATAACACTTTGGGACACCAACACCTGAAAGTCCTGTGTTTGTTTGAGCGTAGCATATTTACGTGTTTACGTTGCAGTTTGTACAGACTACATGGTGGACAAATGACAGGCCAAAAGCAAGAACAGCATTCTTATTGCACGCAAAATTACTTGCGAATTACCGTGTCTTTCATGCACCATTTAGTGCACCGATAATACATTAAGGTCAGAGATAATACATCAGTGTTGGGTTTACAGCTTGCTCCTCTGCGCCCAAGTGGTAAAAAACAATCAATGAATGCAGGTTTTAAAAAAATCTTGTGCCTGCCAGTTAGATGCTCCATATCCCTTTCTTCAGAGAGTGCTTGGTCCACAGTATTATAAATAGCTCTCAAGCCACAGGGTCCTTCTCTTCTTACTTCAAACATGCCTTAGTCCATCTTCATTTAAAAAGACAAGCCGTGACTCCACCATTCAAAATAACTACATACCAATAAATAGAGTAGTTAATTCATCTTTGAAAAGATTCTGAATTCAGAGCCCTCCCACAGTGTTGAGACTGCCTTTGTCAAGGTTACAAATGCCTTCCCTTTTAAAAATGCGACCATGACTGTTCATTTCTTGCGGTTTTAGATTTCAGCTCAGCATTTAAAGGGGCTATATGTAAGAATCAGAAATTGCTTGTTCACAGCGACACCTGTGGCCGCAATGGCAACAAAAGTCAGCGTCCTGTTGCTCGCGCTCGCGCTACATTGACATGAACGAGCACCGGTCTAAACAGCGGGGCGACACACGTCAGCTAACACACAATATCACTCTATATTTCACCTGCTTGGCAGTAATGTTAGCTGACCAGAGGAAGGTCTCTCCATGAATCAATGCTGATCCTAGTGTTGGCTTTTCCTCCCGATCCAGAGGGAACGGGGGGGGGGAGGGGGAGAGAGACCGACACCCGGGCGGGAGACCGACACCCAGTCGGGACGATAACGTAACTCTCTGCGGAGCCCCGTCACTTCACAAGACACGGGAAACCTCTGTTGGTCTGGAGGAGCTGCAGCAGTTATTTCTGCAAAAACGTCCACTGCACATTCACCAGATATTCTCAGAGCTAAACTAACTCTTCTGCAGTGTGTAGTGTGCGCGCGTTCACGTGGAGGTGGAGCGAGCCGAGCGGGGGAGAACGAGCGCGGTGTAAAAACAGGCAGGAGCAGAGCTGCTGCGCGCTCGCGTACCCATACGCGAGCGCGCATGGGATACCGACCCGTTAAGATTTATGCGCGTGATAAATTACAAATAGTCCCTTTAATACAGCGGACCAAACTACGTTGTTGCATAACGTGGAAATAATGGGTAGGTCGAATGTACCCTTCAACCAGAACTCTTTCTGTTGTTTTCCTCCTTTTTAACTGCTTATTGTGGGTGTAGTGGCATGCACTGCTGCCTTTTTTGATACTACTAATGATGGGAGCTAAAGTCAGAAATCTTCAAATCTTGCACAAAGTGGCTTTAAATAAAATTCCAGATCCTAAGAGCAACTTAATCAACGCTAAATAGGAATTAACCCGTGTAACTAAGAACATCACACTACTTCCTGTATACTGACTGGTACTGAGGAATTGTCCATGATGAACATTATTCCCAGGGAGGCTCGGGTGGCTCTACTGTAGCTGTTGACGTTCTCAGATGCAGCAGTGGCTATATTTGTGTGTCTTTACTGAAGAGGGAAGCAGGCAGACAAACACCAACTCAACCAAAGTCCCAACTCTGTTGTGACACTGTGGGGAATTGAGTTGAGTGCCAAAATAGAAATCAACACTGTTTCTCATTTAATAGGGTAGCATCATAAAAGACATGCAAAAATGATGCTCATTTTTGTGCTGTGGCAGTTATATTGGCTGGAGCTCCCCAAAGACATGAAAAAGAAGCAGAGCGGGAGAGGAAGCGTGAGGAAAAGAGAGAACTGAAAAATTATAACCATGGTGGACTTCAAGGATCCATTTGACCATATACGCTTTGTGACTCAGCTGTAGAGCTAAATGTGCCACAAAACAAACAATAGCCATACAAAGCACACGTGTCTCTAAGTTACCTGTTGAGTCAGTTCAGTCACCCGATTCCACTGTTATCAGGCCATGAAATAGGCATTATCAGTCGCTATAAGCACCATAGATGTGGCTTAGTAGGGGCCTACTACACCTACTACGTTGTAAAAGTGAACGTGAAACTTAAAAGCAACACGTTCTAACATGTAAAACTGAATGAAATGTTACGTTTGACACAAACAAAAAGGCTTCTTTAGGTTTAGGCAAAAAACTACTTCTTTAGGTTTAGGCAACAAAACTACAACTTCTTTAGGTTTGGGGAACAAAACTACAACTTCTTTAGGTTTAGGCAGCAAAACTACAACTTCTTTAGGTTTAGGCAATGAAACTTCAACTTCTTTAGGTTTAGGCAATAAAACTAAAACTTCTTTAGGTTTAGGCAACAAAACTACAACTTCTTTAATATTAGGCAACAAAACTATAACTTCTTAAGGTTTAGGCAACAAAACTACAACTTCTTTAGGTTTAGGCAACAAAACTACAACTTCTTTAGGATTAGACAACAAAACTACAACTTCTTTAGGTTTAGGTAACAAAACTACAACTTCTTTAGGATTAGGCAACAGAACTACAACTTCTTTAGGTTTAGGCAACAAAACTACAAACTATTTAGGATTAGGCAACAAAACTACAACTTCTTAAGGTTTAGGCAACAAAACTACAACTTCTTTAGCTTTAGACAACAAAACTACAACTTCTTTGGATTAGGCAACAAAACTACAACTTCTTTAGGATTAGGCAACAAAACTACAACTTCTTTAGGTTTAGACAGCAAAACCCCCACTTAGTTAAGTTTAGGGAAAAACATGTTTTGGGTTAAAATAACTACAAACAGAAAGACACGTGCACAAACTCTAGTCTCCTGGGTGGAAACCCTTTGTTTTGTGTCCCATTTATCGTCCCCAGTCTCTAGCCCCTATGGAATTTCACACTGTCTATACTACAGAGCCTGACTTCAGCTTCTGCTCCTGTCATAGTTACTATGGTCGTTAGAGGTCGCTGTCGTGTTCTTTTAGACCATTTTTGGTGATCTACCATGTGAAAAGATGATAGAACCTACTAGTGGGTGTAGTAGGCCCCTATTGACCCACATCTATGGGGCTTATGGCAACTGATAACGGCTATTTAATAACCTGACAACTGTCTAATTGGCTGTTTCAGTCTTGTACAAATCCAGCCAATGTAAAAGACTTCTTGCAGTTGAATATATAAAACTGTATAGGTCTTAAAATAAGAAGCGGTAAGACCGTATGAGGACTGCATGGCGGTGAAGTGGTTAGCACTGTCACCTCACAGCAAGAGGGACGCAGTTTGGGATCGGCTCCAGCCCCCCCGGATAAGCGGTTACAGATAATGGATGGATGGAAGACCATATGACTGAATTTAATGTTAAAGAATGTTGTAATGTCCTGTTTTTCTCACGTTAACCGTCTGTGCCTAACATACACAGATGGTTGACATAATGTTGACTGTGTAGTATATCAATACACATCATCTTGGCTCTCACTCAAGTCATGTATGGGAAAAAAAAAGTGCGGCAGGTTCCTTCATTCAGTGACTTTGATTGGATGACATGTCTTCATGAAAATGAATCACCTGCATCAAAGCATCTTCCCAGGCGCATGCCTCTTCATTTACATGGCTGTCTACCATCAGCATGACACACAAACACACAGAGAGAGACAGAGAGGGTGACATACACAGATGGAAAGAGAGACCAATAAAGCGTTACCTTTGAACATCTCTGAGAGCGGCAAGAAAAGATGGATATATCACACAGCAGCAGCAGCAGCCATGAACGAGAGAAGAGGAGAGGCAGAAAATAGTGAGAGAAAAGCATCAGTGTGACAGGATCATAGCAACACATACTGCAGGCCTGAAGTGCACAGTCACACACACATTTGACCACTTTTATTCATGCTCACCTTTTAAATATCCTCCAGGGCATGTACATTGGCAGATACAATTTTGTTTGCAGTAAGTTTTATGTTTCTAACATCATAAAACTGAGGGTGTACTGGGTCAAGTGCTAAGATGCTAAAGATACACTTGCAGAGAATCTGCCGTGTGTGCCCATTTATCATTCTGCTCTCAACTGTGATATCAGACTATAGCTTTTTTTTTTTTTTACAGATAAAAAAGATGCTGCAGATTAAAAGTGTTGATTTGTTTCAAAACTATTAAACACTGTTCCACCAATCCCTTGTTTCCTTTCTGCTATCAACCATGATATTTGGATTAAAGGGTCATTAGTTCATCAGTTATTCTAGGTTTAATGAATGACACCGTACATCGCAAGTAATTTTGTGTGCAATAAGAATAGTTATTTTGAAGTTGCTTTAGTTGTGTTGTGTTGTTAAGTGACGTCTGTTATGTTGTTTCTGTAAGTATTTTACTGGTTTATATTTTAAGCACAACCATGATGTTTTCCCTAAACCTAACTAAGGGGTTTGTTGCCTAAACCTAACTTCGGTTATTACTGTAGTTTTGTTGTGTAGCGAAAAAAATGACACGCGAAAAGGCTAAAATGCGTTCTCATGACACGCAGAATGTCCTTGGGATGTTGTGCTATTTCTACGCCTTCCTATGAGAACGGGTTGGTTTAATAACATGAGTCAAGCTTCAAAAACCCTGGATCCTACATTTCCCCTAATGCAACTAGACGGCGTCTTTCATTGGACCCTCCATGCCTGCTAAAAAAACATCAACAGTCATTCAAACTCAAACACCCCCAGTTTGTAATGTGGGATTTTCTGTTGTAAATGTAGTCTCTGAGCACCAAACTGAAGTCACAGAAGTCATTATTTAACTGTTCTCACTGGTTGAGTAGAACTCCTTATGACTAGTAAACTGAGCTGTAAAATTGGTGGAGCGGCCCTTTAAAACCATCTTTTCTATAAATAAAAAGAGAAGTGGGGGAAATCTGTGTAATTGCTTGAAACAAATCCAAACTTTTGTTGAGCAACCCCAGGGTTGTTGTCTGCCATCAGACCTGATATTTGGATTAATGCCATGGAACAATTAAGCTGTGTAAACTGGACAGATGAGACCACGTTCGCAATCTTTTTCAGCGTGGGCGAGCAAAACACTATTGATTTCTCCTCTGCAGGTGGATTTAAAAAACACGTTTGCTTTTTTCAAGAGAGCGGTCTCGGGATGACTTCGGAGTAAATATGAAATACTTGTGCGTATATGTGTGTGTGAGACAGACAGACAGACAGACGGACGGACGGAGAGATAGATTGCTAGCTGGAAGTCTGGCAGTGACATTTGGCTGTTTTCTGTCTGACATTTCTGCAGTCAAACAAACAAGGTCCAATCTGTCAAGTGTCAAAAAAGCAGCATGTAGAGATACCTGACTAGATACATCTAGAGGAAAAGAACATATTCTAATCTAGCTGGAGAGTATTACTGTAGAAGATGGCTGACTGAATGTTGTGAAACAGTATTTGATAGAACGTTCTACACACATTCACAAGGGCAAAACTCTTTCTATCTTTTTGTCTCTTATTTCTTTTCATGTTCCACTATTTCTTTACTCACCGTCTTACATAATCTGATTTTCTATGTCTTCTACTTCACTGAATTCACTTTCCTTTCCATTCAAATGTTTTGTACACTTGTGTGTATTATAATCACACTCTCAACGTTTAAATGCAATCCAAGGTCAGTATATTATGTAAGTCCACAGGAAAGAGAATAGTTTCACAAAATCTAAGAACCCTTGTGTGGACTAATGGGTGCAAATGACGTCTAAGAAACCGGTTAGAAGGATGGATCGGAGGTTAATCTATTGTTTCTGAGCCTTTTGCAACAGAAATATGGTTGTGTTGCAAAACATATCCTTTCTTTTGTGTCATATAGTCTACATGGTGAGCTAGTGACAGTGCAGATAAGCTCTAGTTGTGGGCCTGTATTTTCCTGCCTCTCTAATGCTGTCTTATTACCATCTCTGCATCCCAGAGGAAAAGACCCCTTTCTACCTGTGATCTCCCAGCGCTGACACTATCTGCTCAGTGTCTCTGCTGATGCTATGCAAAATGACAGCCCCAAGTCCTCTGTTCCACTGCCAGATAACGGTGCAGGAGGGCCCATAAAGCAGAAAATACCAAATCACATTCTGCTAATACCCTTAGTGGTGACAGCCTCCGTCTTAGTTCACTTGAAAATCTGCTGCAGCAGAAATACCAAGGGTTGTCCTACTCTGGTGGCTCTGCAAGTTTGCTAGAAAACTCTTTTATTGAGTTTGCATTGGGGGGAACAAAGAAAATGCCAAAGAAAGCATCAAAGCTGAAACAACATGCAAGAGGGTTGTATAAGAGGTGACAGTCATATCGAAGCAGCGGCTTGTGAATGTTTTTTTTTTTATTAACTGAAGCAGTTTTGCTGTAAATCTGCATCTATGGGTGAAAATTCAACAAAGTGTGAGTATAGCTCAGATAGTAGAACTACAGATCCTACATCCGTCATGTTGGAAGCACCAGTCGAGGTACACTGTAGTTCAGATTTCTGATGAGGATGTCTACCAAATGCCTCCCTGTCGAGCTATTCTGGGAACCTTCCACTGGGTGGAGACTCTTAACATACTGGAGCAATTACAAATCCTCTCTGGCCTCGGAACATCTTCGGTATATCCAAGAAAAAGGTGGAGAATGTAGGTGGAGAGACGGACATCAGGAATCCTTTGCCTCCACTGTGATCCAGAAAGAGTAAGCAGTGGAACATGGGTGGATAGATAGCATAGATTGTATATAAGAAGAGGACGTAGTCACCGTGAGGTCACTCGTTGGTTTGTGGACTGCCGTTTTGAAGCCTTGAGTTCGTCATTTTGGTCGTTGCCATCTTGGTATTTGACCGTCGCTATGTTGTATTTTTGCAACCACAAGTGAGACGAGAGGGAGGAGCTACAAACGAATGCTGAGTAAGACATTTTCAGGCAACCAAAAAGGTTATAATTAACTTTCATGAACTGAAAACACACTGTGAAAGGGTTAAAGTTGTAAGACGAAAACACAGACAACTCCCAGACCGGACAACGGCGTGGTAGCGACCTGTCAATCACAAGCTACATGTAGCCCCGCCCTAAAGCATCCCCTGCTTTTTGGTCTATCTGACTCTAAATTGGACCATAATTTACTAAATGAACATCATGCTGTATTGAAGAAGACTTGAAACTAGTGATTGAGACCATAAACTCATGTTTACAATGTTTACTGAGGTAATAAATCAAGAGAGAAGTAGGCTCATTTTCTCATAGACTTCTATACAACCAGAGGAGTCGCCCCCTGCTGGCTGTTAGAGAGAATGCATGTTTAAAGCTTCACTTCTCAGACCCGGAGGTAGCACACTGCTCTATAGGTTTAACCAATCTTTCATCCACATCTGTGAGCTGATAATGTCCCTGAGGATAATCTTGTGCTCTTCCTGCCTTGGCTCGGTCATCGAGGTTGACCTACACAGTGTTTCGTCTCACTCATCAACAACATAACCAGCCGTCTGGCGGTGGCAAGACGCCAGCGGTGGTGGGATGACTTCCAGCGATTTCGTGTGGTGCGACTGTGTTGTGATGACAGCGAGGCCATGTGGTGGCAGCTCCACCAAGCGCTGCCCCTCTGCCCTTGTGAAAGTCCCACCAGTCCCACTCCCTCGTCTGGAGGACAACATAGATGCTGCTCAGTGGCCCGGTCTTTGCTCTCTAACGAGGTGGCGCAGTGATTATCGGCTGATCTTAACTACTTTCCCTCCCATGAAGAAGGTTGTCTTCAAAGAAAGATGAAACATTGTCAAAAGCAATGATAGCATTGGCGTGGCCATTTTGTAAAAAGACCACCCCGATCTCTGGCTTCACAGAGGGGAGGAGGACAGTTTGCAAACACATGCTAAGCCCTCCGTCTAAACATAAGCTTGCCCGCTGTTTTTGCGATGGCATGTCAAGCTTACATTTTGGCAGACAAGGACCATCCCTGTTGGCATCAACAGGCTAGATCAGTGGAACGTGAGGAGGACATATGTGCAGCATTGACTAGACCTGCCTTTGTTGGCTTACTATCCTCCCACATTCTGCTTTGCAGGAAGGATGGGTGGGGAGTGGAAATGTATTCTTGACTGTCTGGTGTTACGCTCAGGTCTCTCTACAGGCTCATGTTTAGGACGCAGAGGAGACCGGTGGGCGTGAGAGATTTATTGTGCCGGAGGCATAGAGAGCTGATGTTTTTGGATCTACATGTGTTGGCTGTGCTGTCTCTCACCTTCTGTTTAATAGGTGGATGGGCCAAATTAGTCCCAGGTGATCTGTAGAGAATAACAGCTTTGAGTTATCTGTCTTAAAAGACAGGTCAAGTCCATCTCAATACAACATCCACATGCCATATCTACTGTATGTTTGAAAGATATCAATTGCTGTAGTCATTGTAAGTGGGTATTTTCGTTTTGGTTATTGCCTGCAGCTATACGAGCTGGTGTTGTGTCCTGACAACAAAACTACATGCAACTACCAGGTATCCAGACTGCTGAAGCCTAATAGCTTTGGATGGTCTTCAGAATGCTTTTTTACATGGAACGAGGACTGAAGATTTTGTTTTTTATTTCTTACAGTGCAGTCGTGCCAGAAAGGGATTGCTACAAGGCCAATATCGACAGGAGGAATAATCACAGCGTCCACTGACTGTCCTTTTGTGATCACAAGCTCAAAGTTGCATACTAGTTCTGTGATTACAGATCGGCCCGAGGGATGGCAATGCCGGTCGATCCACCGTGGTCCAGACTGAGATATGTCAACATCCTTAGTTTGATTCAGACATTCATGTCCCCCTCAGGACGAATTACAAAAACTTTGGTGATCCTTTAACTTTTCATCTAGCGCCATCTTCAGGTCAAAATTCTAACTTGTTCAATTCTTCAACTTGTGGCAAAAAACCTGCAAACTAATGACAGTCCTATCAGCATCAACTGTTCTCGGTGTTTAGCAAATGTTAGCATGCTAACATGGCTAAACCAACATAAGCCTTTTTTCCGTTCACATATTTTTTATGTGCATTTTGAAGTATTGCATTAGAAAAGCTGCATGGAAATGGAAAAAACTTCCTGAACTGCGAAAAAAAAGGTTTTACGCTCGCTTGAGGTGTTTTTTTGCTATTATTGAAAAAGAGTTGATGCGCTAAATGGATCACGGAAACGCCTTTGTCGAATAAATTCTGATATAGTGAACATTTAACTCACATAACTGATGAGCTGTTTCTGCTGTCCGTGACTTCTCAGATATTCCCATAACATGCGAATGATCGTCTTTGTCTACGGACAACATGAAACATGACCAATGCTCGCTGACATGAAAGAACAATTAAAACTTGCCCATTTGAAACAAATTCCTGAAGACCTCTCTCCATTTTTCTCTCGTAGATGGTTAGACACACGACCAAGCCGACTTGTTTTGTTTCAGGTTGACAACCTCTACTTCTTCTGGTGGATTACAGCCATGCGTAGCCTATAGCGCCAACTTCTGACCAAACTGTACCCAACAAGCCGAGTTCATTCGCACCAAACCAGTTGATGGAAACGTCCCTAATTCACATTTTTTTTTTTTTCGCGATATTTCAAAGGTTCGTTTGACAATTGAATGGGAACACAGATATAGAGAACACGGTAAACATTATGACTGCTAAACATCAGCATGTTGGCATTGTCATTGTGTACAGCCTTACAGAGCCATGGCTGTAGACTCTTAGTCTTCTTATCAAATTCTTATTTACCAACGAGAAATTATTTACAAAAAAGGAAATAATTGTTTTCTATATAACTAATCTAATTAACTGTAACAGTAATTGTCTGACTCTTTACCGTTGAGTTAATCAGTCAGTAGACTGTACATTAACGTGGAAGGTTTCCAGAGTTTTCTTGCTCTGTTTAGAAGAGGATATCACATTCTGTGACATTACCACGCTTTTCATGGACTTTCCTTTTAATCACTATTTCATTGTTGATAAACCGTTGAATATGTATGAATCGCTGCACTGATGAGAATGACTCACCGACAATAGAGCCCAGATTACAGTCAGTCCCTCAACTGAGTGCGTGCAATGTGGATGTCAAAACACACAAAAGGGATGGAAAAAAAAAACACATGGCAAATCCAAACACACAAGCAAGCAAGCAAACAAACAAACAAACAAACAAACAAATGTGCACACAGACACCAACAATATCGCAACTGCTGTCATCTTCATACAAAGACACATTCTGCGGGCTGTTTGGTATTTCTGATGCAAACCTCTCAAGACATTAATGAGTAAAATGTTAGCTCATGTTGGGTGGATGGATTTTCACACTAGGCAAATTCTGCCAGAGAGGTTTCACACAGAGACATTGTTTTATGATTCACACATATCAAATGAACACACACACACACACACAGAGAAATAAACACAGATTTAGCGAACACTTCACATCGTTGGAAGTGGCCTACTGCAGGCATGGGGCTCTGTGTGTCTTCTACTCTGTATTCAGTGGCTGCCTATGGTTTGGATATAACTCATTTCTGAAAGCAAAAGCCTGACACCCCACTGTGTCTCCTGTTGGCTTACTTTTGTTTTTGTTTTTCTGCTGCTCTCATATTGCTTTCCATGGCTTGCTCACTTGAGAACAATCTGCCTGAATTTACTGCAGCTGTAATGCCATTTTCCCCAGGAAAGGTGACCTCCACTCCAGGTGTGATGAATCTGTCATAGCTTCACTGCCAACTCCATTCCTGCTGCTAATGACAACAACAATGACAGTAACCATGCTTAGCTTTGTGTCTTCATCGTTGATGTCATCTGGCAACAAAGGAATATTTTAAGTTAACGTGTGTTAATGAGGGATATAAATAGCTGGTTATTCGCTGCGTGTACACATATAGGACATCATACTGTCTTTACTTAGCGCATAAAAAAACTAACACCTCCATCTTCCTTTCTTCCAATTAGCTTTTGTCCACAAGCCACACAGCCTTTTTGTGAATTCGTCAAATGTGAAATGGTGTTTCACGTGCGCTATAAAATGATGATTTTATATGTGATGTCTTATCTAATTGTGAATATATACATGTTAAATTATTATGACAGCGTATTAGGGCCATTGTAGGTAAAAAAAAAAAAAAAAAAAAAATTACGGAGCTGGGGGAGGGGGATAATATTCAGAGAAAAAAACTCAAAATTTCCAAGATTAAAGTCGCAAATTTATAAGAAAAAAACCTTGGATATTCTCTGAGATTAAAGTGGCAAATTTGCGTGAATAAACTCACAAATTTACGAGATTATACAGTTGTAAATTAATGAGAAAAAAAATTTAAAAAAATAGTGGAGTGCAAAACCGTGTTAATGAAAAAAAGTGTTTTTTAAAAAAAAAAAAAATGTATTAAGCAACATCGCTTCACTTTGCAAGGTTGGATGAGCCTCATCATACCAAATAGCCCATCTTGTAAACGTATTTCTTTATAATCTCGCAAATGTGTGACTTTTTTTCACGTAACTTTGCCACTTTAATCTCAGAGAATATCACGTTCTTTTCTCAGAAATTTACGACTTTAATCTCGGAAATTCTGTGTTTTTTCTCTGAACATTCCCCCCTTCTCTGTAATCATTATCTTTTTTTACCTACAATGTCCCTAATACACTGTTGCAAAACATCAGACAAGATAAAAACTCAAAATATATATTGCATTATAGCTCAAAGAGTTGTGACAAAGCTGGGAGATAAAAGCTTCTGAAAATCTGAAACATGTTTGGAATATCATCAGTCTGTGATGTTTATATCAGCTGAGTAAAAGTTTATATATGTGTTCTCCCAAAGCCAACAAAATTACAGTTAGAGTACATTTTTAACGTCAGTCTCCTCGGCTAGATGACGACCAACACTTGTTGATAGTCACAGCAGTGTTAGCATCTTGCTGTGTCTGTTGCTAAATCAAACAGAGAGACAGAGCTATTGAATCTAAGCTTGAAGAAATTGATTCTCAGGATGTGCGACTTGACTGACCTCTTTCTTATACTTCAGAACAAAGATGTTTTCCACTGTGAGTTAAGCATGAGAGAATCTCTACATTTGGATCATGAAAAGGGTATGCATCAACTGTGCAAAATTGGGGTGAGGAAGACCACCAACTGTGGTTAGACATTGGTTGACTGTATTTTGAGACTCGTTCTCATTAGTGCCTTTCAGACGTGGTGGGAAACTTGAGCTCCAAGAAACATAGGTAGGTTTTCTTTTTGAAATCATAGGCACAGGTTTGTTATGCACACCACTCTTAGACATGATTAACGTCTTGAGGCACTATCAGCATTAGCATAAAGAATTCAGGACGAGAATATTGAATAGTAACTCCAACACCCTTTCGGACAACCAGTAATGTGCTGACTAAGCTGCAGACAACCGATGGAAATACACATAACTCGGAGCCTTCTTTAATGACCCCTGGTTACCATACATCTGATGCGAAAAGGGCTGCAGGGCCATGCAATGTAAAACGGTCCACTCCATTAATATCACAGGAGCCGTAAAGCTGTCACTGCCACTCCATGCTCTTCCCACATAAAGCTGATTTGTGATGGCTCCAATCCGCCAGCTCTCAGTCTCCCTAATGATGGCGAGATCCATCACACTCATTTAATCAGAGCTGAAAGGAAAGCAAAGAAGATGGATGAGGCCATTGTGTGCCTCAATAGGTACTTTATAAAGTCACTCTTGTACCCCGTCCCACACCGCCCAAAATCTGGATGATAATATAATCAGTAATCTAGTGCAGTTGAACTTGTTTCTTTCTTTTTTTTAATTACCCGCTTGAACTGTTGACACTAATGAGCACAAACAAGTTGCACTCCTGAATTGATGGTTCCATTTGATAGAACGTCCATTCTTCCAAGAGCAGTTAAGGCCATGGAGAAGAAAATGGACAAAAACAGAGAGACAGAGGACGTGACTGATGAACCAACAAGTCCTCCAAACTCGACTAAATAGGATGTTTGTCACCGCCTTACAAAATAACCCTCATGAACATTTCAAGAATGATTCATATGAGTGGTTTCTGATCTGGCGTAGTGGCAGTGCCATAGAGAAGCGAAGTCCCTCCTCTTCCGGTGGACCTTATTTCGGAAAAAATATGTACGGTAGTCAACGGCGATCCCGTTTGAATTGCGCCATGAATCACACATATGATGTTGGTCAATTCAAAACATAATTTTGAAAGTCAAGAAAGTCTCAGTTTGACGTAAGTTTGTCGTAGTATCATTTAGTTTTTGTGTGAAACCGCTCAGTGAACTTCATCTTTCGTCTTGCACAATATACCTAGCATACAGTATGTTTCACGCACAAATGGAACGTTATCTGACCTGATGTGTTTTATCCAGCGACTCCTGGTCTTTTTAATCAGCCGGGAAGCAAAAGAACTAGCTCGACCCGTTGCTCGGAGGAGTTCATCCCAGTAGGAAACACACAGACATCGTAGCTTCAGAGAGAGAGACGTCACTTACGCGACTTTTGGGTGTGTCGTCTTTCTAATTACATATTTTCACAGTCTGATACTTCAACAGTTTTACAACAACTGAGACTTTCTTGACTTGCAAAATTATGTTTTAAATTGACAAACATCATCTGTGTGATTCATGGCGCAATTCAAGTGGGATCAAAAAAATATTTGTCTCGCGCCGTTGACTACCGTACATATTTTTTCCAAAATAAGGTCCCGTGGTGGTCCACCGGAAGGGGCGGGACTTCACCTCTCTATATGAAACTATCATGTTTACAGAAATTATTATTAAGGTTTGGTAAGGTTTAGGCAACTAAAACTTCTTATTTATGTTTGGGGAAAGAATGTGCAGCACGGTTTCAGGCTTCAAAGTCAGATGCTAGGTACCTCTAAATTTCCACCCGACCTTTCCCAGTAACGATATCAAGCTACTTCTGTCTTTGCCTCTCAGAAACATCGTCATTATTCGCACGGCCACAAGACGTTGCTTGCAAAGAAAACTTTTTTAAACGTTTGAACAAAAGACTAAATGGAAGAGGGCAGTTTTGATGGACAGACACATACAGACTAACGGAGAGACAGAGAGAGGTGGAAAAATCCCCATCATTAGCAGCCAATAACGCACAGCTGATATATTATGAATGTGTATTGAGTTGTGGCTTCTCTTTGTGTGTACATTACCAAGAAGGTCTCAGTAATCAACATCCCTGTTCTATCCCCACATCGAGTATGATAGCGGTATACTGTGCAGGACGGGTTTCCCCCGGAGGACCTGAGTTCACTGTGCAGTCAGCTGCACAGGATGAGGAAGTTAAAGGAGAGAGTGTGGAAGTGATGTTAAGAAGTATGGAAATAAGCCTGTAATTCTCCGTCTGTAGGAAAGTCTGCTCATGACCCGACATGAATAATCTGTCATGGGACCCGTCCTTGCACTCACACACTTGGAAGGAGGGATGAAAAATTTGAGACCAGTGGATCAAGTAAAACCCCAAATAAAGTGAGCATGGCATAAGGTTATTTTGTTCTTTCAGGACTTTTACTATTAAATATTAAGAAGTGATTGCGGTTTCTTTCCTCTGTCTTTTGTGCTCAGTCAAGGTCATCTCAAAGGCTTCGCTGCAATTGGCCTTTACCTGTTCACGAGTGCAGCCAATTCCACGCCATCGATGGCGGCGGCTGTGCAGTGTACGGACATTACGTCTGCGATTCAGCAGAAAGTTGACTATGTTATTCTTTTGCCCACAGCTATTGAACCATATCCGTCTGGGCACAGCAAGCCACTAAACCATCTGGAGATGTGTGTGTACACTCTGGGGGGGGTGGTGGGTTGATATATTGGGAAAACAAATGGGTGGACAGAGGTGGGGGTTGGCAGAGGGAACAGGCGGGGGGGGGTTTAGGGGTGTTGAAAGTGTGCAAGCAGCCAAACAAATAGCTGACTCTGTATTCCTCCAGGCAAAATGAGGTTACTTCTCCGGTGAAGCTGCCCAATAAACTCTGCAATGAGGTTAGGGTCGTAGCTAGACAGGACTCACGGCTTATCACTTTATGTATGTGTAACTGCATGTGTGTGTGCGAGCATGCATTAGTGAGTGTGTAAGCCTGATTTAAGGGAAAGAAGAGAGAAAGGCGGAGAGGAGGGAGAGAGCGGAATATGAAAGAGGGAAAAAAAAGAGGAGACACAGAGTGAGACGCCTGCCTTCGCTGTTTGAGAGAGCTTAGCCCAGTGGGACAGCCCATGCCACCATATTAGATTTTCTGCCTTATTGCCTCAGCCAAACTCTCTCGCCTCAGGTCACTTTCCTGTATAAGGGGACAGCGCATTACTCCAATCTCCTCGAAAACCTCCCAGATATGTTGATCCAAGGCCAAAGCTTTAATATCAGCCGGCTAACCTCTTATGATCCACCCCAGGTTAATTCAATTCAAACAACGTTAAGAGCGAACGTGTCAATATTGAAAATATTAGCTGCAGTAATACATTTGGGTATATCCTATTTCAACAGGCAGGAGTCCTGAGAGACCAGGAGGATTCATCTTAGTAGGGAGCTGCGTCACCAACTGCGTCAGCATTCATTTATTTAAATTGGACATATCATGAAAAAACTCACTTTTTCAGTGCTTGTGCAAATATATTACGTTCTGGACTGAGTGCCTACTAACTCACAAACTGTAAAATAAGACAACCCAGTCAGTTTTTTGTGGGCTGCCCAGATCAGAAAACATGTGATTCAACAAGCCATTCAGATTTGTCTCCCCGTCCTATGTCACATGCAGACTCATTAGAATATACCGACCCCCATCTGAGTATCTCCACCCACGGGTTAACAAGTACCTTTGCAAAGGTGCACCATATTTTTCTCGCAAGCCAATCAGAGCAGACTCGGTCTGAGAAGTGAAGCCAGTGCAGCAGAGCCTTAAACCTGCATCCTGTCTACCAGCCAGCAGGGGGCGACTCCTCTGGTTGTATAGAAGTCTATTAGACAATGAGCCTACTTCTCTCTTGATTTATTACCTCAGTAAACATTGTAAACATGAGTTTATGGTCTCAATCTCTAGTTTCAAGTCTTCTTCAATACAGCATGATGTTCATTTAGTAAATTATGGTCCCATTTAGAGTCAGATAGACCATAAAGCAGGGGATGCTTTAGGGCGGGGCTACCTTGTGATTGACAGGTCGCTACCACGGAGTTGTCCGGTCTGGGAGTTGTCTGCTTTTTGTCTTACATCTTTAACCCTTTCACAGTGTGTTAATTGTAACACTTTGGTCGCCAAAAAATGTCTTATTTACTGTTCAGTTGTTATTAGCTCAACGTTCTCGTGTCACTTCTGGTTGCAAAACAAAAAAAGATGGCTACGACCAAAAAGCTGATATGATAAAAAATAATGTGTTTTTAGAACATTAAAGCATGTAAACATGTTCTAGTAGAAACCCAAAATACAAGTATGAACCTGAAAATGAGCACATTATGTCCCCTTTAATAAATGATGAGGGGTGCGTTGCTAGAGAAGCTTCCTTCACCCTGTTTAATGCAGTCATGGCCGGGATGAAGGGGATGCAAATATGAGGGAGGGAAGCTGTAATTTGCAGCTGAGACCGATGAAATCTCAGTGGTTTTGAAAAAAGGAGCAAGCAGTGAAAAAATCTATATGAATACAGAACAAGAGCAACATTTCACCTTATCTCCATCTCTCCTGTGCTACTTCTCTATCTGCCTAAACTTGAATGAGTAATGAAGTGTAATACATCTGCAGACACACACACACGCGCCTAGAAATATAAGTTTGAAATACCCAAACGCTGATAACCCTCATGCCTTTACTATAGATTAATATTGTAGATACAAATGGAGCCACGGATTTGAAAAACATATCTCACAGTGCTGCATCTAAATCTTTCAGGATATCATCCCTTCACAGAAACACAGTAAACTTAAGCGTGCTCATCCTCATCTAAACTTCTTATAACCTTCAACACCACAGACACAGTCATTCAGCAAATATGGTTCAGAGGAAATGATACGGATGAACTCCTGACATTCAGCAGCGTGGTGCAGACGGAGAGAGAGCTCCGTAGGTGATTGGTGAAGCCTGCAAACAAATGAGGAAATCATGAACACGCGCCGTATGACTCATCCATCATATTGTATCTGTGACAAGGCTCAGCATGTGCTGGAGTCTTTAATCTTCCTCATACAAATTCATATACTGAGCTGTACAGACTCTGTTTTTCATATCACATGTGAGCTGATCCATGAATGAGGATTTGCAGCAGCCTCCGCCACATCACTGGGACCAACACGACTTGTCAGATTTGCTGCTGTACGTCATTCTAAGAAGAGGAATCATCTACATTGTTCTGTTTGAAGTCCACATGCTGAACATGTACCTGAGTGAACTCAAAAGAAGACTAGGGAGGGTGTACATACAAATCCATTATTGTTCTGTCATTTGCATTTTTTTTAAACAGAGAAGCACATCGAGCAGCAGAAGAACTGGCTGAACTCTGCATGGCGTGATATGCAGAGGGGCTGAAGAGGACAAAGGAGCAGTATGAAAGAGCGAAAGATGTTTCTGTGGCAAGTTAAATAGAAATAAGTGCTCTCTCAAACAGAGAAAAAAGAAAGGAGGTATTTGCCAGAAACTGCGAAGTCACGCGGTGAGAAAGAAAACAAGATGAAGCTGTATCAGCTCTATTATTCTGTGCTACATTTAAAGTCTACTGGCCCTAGTCATCGGGCGGTGCAGAGAGCTGTCCAACCTCTGTGGCATCAGTCAAGTCCCATCAGTCTCTGGGTAGTTATGCTGTAAGAACGAGCAATAAAATGACTATGCATCATCTGCAAAGGCAATAATATCTTACAGCATTCAGGAATTGTTTAATTGACCTTCGTCTCACATACTGTAAAGTTGCATCAGCTACCAGTTTCCTCAGTTGAGTATTTAGTGAAGGAATATGGAGAGCAGGACAGAGCATCCTCTGCCCCATTTTATAGAGCAGATTTCCTTTAAATTGTTTTCAAAATATGCTTTTGATTGAATGAAAATGTTCACACCGATTCCAGAAAAGTACAGCAAGCCTTGCATTACAATATAAAGCGACCTTGAAAAAATAGCATCATTGCCGCTGTGTCTTAAGTTAAACATTCAACTTTTAATGTTTACTTGTTAAAGTCCAACTGAAAATAAATGTCTTTCATATGCTTCATAAATCACTTTTTCTCCTTTCAGAAAAATAAATCACCAAAAGGGGAGAAATTTGTATTGTATTTTTCAGTTTCATGATGGCGCCCCCTAGTTTTGCATTAATGTGACACACTGCTGTTCCATTATTGTATGTAAATGGAGATCAAATCTCGCATGAAGCGGTAACGTCAGCGTTCTATCACAGGCGGAGTTTACGGTCACAGTGAGCTTTTTTTTTTTAGAACAATCCTGCTCTTCAACTTACAAACATGAGCTCACGTCTTGTCCTGCACCTTAGCTTGTTGAAAAGGCGACCAAACAAACATTCACCGGGGAAAGGTGCGCTGCTAACTGCTCACTTTGTCTCTCATCCCCGAAGGTGTAACACCGACACTCTGGCAGCCTGCCAGCTGCTGTCAATCAAACACAGACATGCTGAGATGAAAAAGCATTTCTAATATTTTTTACCAGACATTTTTCCTTCCTTGTAATAATAAAAAACTATAAAAAAGGAAATTGACATGAGTTTTTGACTACAAAAAGGTATGACTAATTGGGATTTCAATCGGACTTTAATATTTCATTATATTGTTAATTATGAATTATTCAAATTGACACATTATTACTCACTTCAGTCACTTTGGTGAGTGATTTAAAACCCTATCATGATAAATAAAGGCAAATTCATCATGATTTCATAAGTTTATAAATTCATTATTGAGCAAAAATATTTCTTATGAATTACGTATGAATGCTCATGTAAAGTAGTAACACTGGAACCCATCCGCATATAAAACGTTATATGGCTACAATAAAAAAGCAAGGTTGTGTACAGTCTCCACAGCTGCTAGAGGATCTAACAGATTTTCAAGGATCCACATTGGACGCTCAAGTGAAACTTTGCTCCAAGCACCTCCAACGGCCTCCTCACTCCTCTGAACAACATTAAGAGATGTTAATGATGACAGAGCTCGATCGCATTCAAGGCCAAGCATGGACGGGAAGATGTGAAATAATAAAAATATGATGAAACCCTGCACATCCTTCATGTGCAGATGTTCAGTATTCCTTATGAAGTTCAAGAGCTGTCTTTATGAATACTGGTTAATCCATGTTGCCAGTTAAAAGTGAAGTAAAAATCAATAACACATCAAGCATATCTTCAATGCTAGAGATGGTATCTAGTATATCTTGCCCCCCAGCTAACAAGGACAATAACAGTACTGCACATTATCATCAAAAAGCTCACATGGAGGCAACGCAAAAAGCATTTTGTCTGAACTCTGCAGGGTCAACAGCATTACTCTGAATTACATAGACACTAAATGCTGTGGCAGGCTGGAAAAAGCATTTTCTACAATAAAATGTCCAAGGAATGGTTAAAGAAAATGCTTACAAGAGTTATTGTACCTTGAGAAAACGTTCAAGAAAGTTTAATTTCTAAAAACTTTAGGTTTTTGTAATGTATTAAAAATGTGTTATGCTGCATTAAAGAGATATATGAGTGTCACCATCCTCTTGTTTAGATTCTGCTGACTCCAGAGACACTTACACGGTATAGACTCAAGTGAAAAATGGGTCCACTGTGGATTAAAATGAAAAGGGCAATAAATGCCTCAGGGCTGAAGAAAACTGACCGGTAAAAGGTTTTAAAATATTAATTTATGGTTGATCAGGGATCACTATAGACTTTATCTTCTGAGCTTTGTTGTATGTGAGACTCAAAGTAAAAGGGGGGGTTTCTTGGCCTGATGGCACCACATTAGGGATTTGTGCAAAAAAAAATCTACACTCTGGGTAATGATATTCATTTAAAGATAGCAAAGAAATTACTGCATATTCTGCAGTGGGTTTTCATGCTGTTTATTTTTGTGTTTGGTGTATTTGTGTTTTGTTGTCATGAATGTGGAAATGATACAGCTTATAATAAAAAAGGTGGGGATGTGCTGTGTAAAGCACCAGCCCAGTCGCACAGCAGTTCGTGAAGTAGTCACGAAATTTAATATATTGATTCATGAACATAGACACGAATTACACTTTTTTTTTCTTCTCTCTGATGGTCAGCACGATATCAATTCGTATGTAATTCACGTAATTGTGAACCAGGAAATATAAAGAGCGGCGAACGCTGTATATGGAGGAGGTCACGGTTGATTTATTTGTCAAGTAACTTCCGTACTTAAGTTATGCCACTTCCGGTGTTATTTTAACTTAAACCGCGATCTTTTCCTAAACCTAACTATGTAGTTTGTTGCCTAAGTCTAACCAAGTTAATATAATCCTAACCCTAAGTAGTTTTATTTTGAAGACTGGAGAATAAATTGACACGTGGGTCACGTGTTGCTGTACATTCGTAGGAAAACGCACAAAAAAAATGACACAATTCAACAGTTGTATAATTTGATGAAATTATATAAAACCTTCATGAAGCACACAGCTTCAATTTGTGTATCAGAGATGTTGATTCAAAACTATGGACATTTTTGAGGCTAACATTTGTGGTTGTTGGTTTGGTGTTTGGGTAGATACAGTTACATTATACTGTCCTCTTCTCAGAATGACCCCCAAACTTACGGTACGAACAGTAACATGTAGGATTCATACAGCGGAATCAATTTCCCATTAAATTCCTGCCGGCCCCTCGCTCAGTGCTTCGTATGTAATTTCAGACAGGGATACTGAGGCCATCAGTATTATGGGCAATAGGATCTATCATTGGCTATATGATAAAAAATGTCCCTATACACAATAAAACCTTTATCTTCTTGGCATTTTTTTGCTTTCTTCACAGGCATATCTAAACTAAACTTAGTTTTCTTTGTGAAATTGACCGTGCTATATGTGTAGAGTCAGGTGGAACTTGATAAGTCAGGCTACGCATGCTGCTGAATTCACAGGGGGGAGATCACCATGCGTTTTTTTTGATAGGATATGACAGAACCTGGATCGCACAAAGATGTTCTTGTGCAGATCCCTGCCTTAAAGCACAAGCTGCTCAGGGTACATTATGTTATGTGTTATATGTAGTGAAAGATGGCAAAAATCAGGACATAGACAACACCCTGGACACTCTGAAATCTGCTCTAATGATGAGAGATTTCAAACAATATAACACCGAGAATCCGCTGACAGATGCAAATGCTGCCGCCGTGCCTGTGAGGACTTTGATCAAGGAGCCAACCAACAAGAGATATCATGCAACTAAAAAAGAGCCGGTGTCTTACATGATTCAGAGACTCGCAATGCCGGGTCATTAAACTGTTTGAATCCATTTCCCACTCATCTGCTCTAAATGCTTTGACTGATTTTATCTTAATGCAACCGTCTCTTTTACCTCACATACATGCACATAGACACACACACACATAGCACAGACGGCACAAAGAGCAGCCACAGCTCTGAGTGGAGTAAATGCTCTATAATTGCCTCCTGCAAGCAGGTTGTTTTTAGTCCCATTTGTCTGTTTGTCTGTCAGCAGGAAATTTTAAAAAAACTACTTAAAAGATTTGAATGGAACTTTGTGGAATATTTTACAAAACAAGTTGCATAATATTGAAATAAATAAACAGGGAGTTACATAATTTTGAAAATGACGGCAGCAGAATCACTCAGTTGTCACTTATTGCTTAATTTGTATTATGCAACAGTTGCAGGAGAGTAGACGTAATACTATGATAGAGTCGTGTGACAAAATGCCTCAGAATGCCTAAGAAAGATTGTCCTTTGCTACTGTATAGGTCTATTTACAGTATTTCACATTAACTTACAATTTTGTACAAATCATCTTTGTGCAAAGCTAACATTTCCTGGATTTAGGTATTCTAACTAAATGGGACCGTAATTTACTAAATGAACATCATGCTGTATTGAAGAAGACTTGAAACTAGTGATTGAGACCATAAACTCATGTTTACAATGTTTACTGAGGTAATAAATCAAGTGAGAAGTAGGCTCATTTTCTCATAGACTTCTATACAATCAGACTTATTTTTGATACCAGAGGAGTCGCCCCCTGCTGGCTGGTAGAGAGAATGCAGGTCAAAGGCACTTCAGCATTGGCTTCACTTCTCAGAGACAGAGTTTTTCCCAGGACACGAACAGCGGTCTCCCGGGTGAAAGTCCTATGTTTGTTTGTCGTTCTTTATGCTACATCACCTGACTTCCTCCTTTGCTCCTGTCATAATTACTATGGCCACTAGAGGTCGACGTCGTATTCTTGTATTTGTATCGGTGATCAGGGGTCGGCTGTGGCTCAGAGGGTAGAGCAGGTCGTCCACCAATCCCCGGCTCCTCCGGTCACATGTCCTTGAGCGAGACACTTAATTCCAAATTGCTCCCGAAGGCTGTGCCATCAGTGTATGAATGTGTGAACGCTGACAAAAGCGCTTTTGAAATGGTCGGAAGACGAGAAAAGCGCTGCAAGTCCATTTACCATTTACCATGTGAATAGATTATCATGGCCTTCTGAACCTACTAGTAGGTATAGCAGGCCCCTTCTAACCCATACCTATAACGCCCATTCAATCGGCTGCTAACATTTGAAGCGGGTGTTTTATTCCATTGTAATCTGAGCTGTTGTTATATTCATTTCATTTAAGGCATGAAAACAAAATCCTCCTTTCATCTATCCATCCCCTCACCAGGGTCCGGACTCCAGTGGCAGCAAACTAATAAGGGCATCTCAGGCATCCTTTTTCCCAAGCCATGTCCTCCAAGCCCCTTCTAGGGGATCCTGAGGCATTCCCAGACCAGTTGGAATATATAATCCCTCCCGAGTCTTCTGGGCTTCCTCCCAACCAGACGTGCCCAGAATACCTCCACGGGGAGGCTTCGGGGTGAAATCTTAATCAGATGCCCCCACACCTCAGCTGGCTCCGTTCAACATAAAGGAGCAACTGTTGCAAGAGTTGGTTAGGAGCTTAGATAGAGTATCAGAGAATCTGAGCCCCCAAGCCTATCCCTGCAAAGAAAAGTAATTTCAGCTGCTTGTATCTGCAGTTACATCCATTTCGTCACGACCCAAAGCTTGTGAGTAAAGGTGAGAGTTGGAGCGTAGATCAGCGGGTAAATCTCAAGTTTCACCTTCAGGCACCAAGCAAGGCCTTAAACTGAAGCCAGTAGAGCAAATAGAATTAAATACAGAGAGAAAGAAGAAATACTGAGGTAGATAAATGCATAGTCTACAAACAGAAATACAGATAAAGGGTAAACATTTGCATGAGAGAAGAAGAGAGAGACAAAGGAGATGGCATTAATGTCCCATTTGCTACGAGCTGTAACACAGTTAAATGTTACTCATAATCAATTAGGCATGAGAATAATCTGCAGTGCTAAATCTCAAAATCATTGTTTTATAAAGGACTGAACTTATTATCAATGTGAACATAAATGAGACCAGCCATGCTGAGCGAAGAGACATTTTACTTACCAAACAAACGACTTAATTGAAGTGTTCGGGGGGTTGCCAAAGTCACACAATTGAAAAACCTCAAGAGGAATAAAATAAACTACTAAATCTGTCGTTAGCTGTTGTAAATGTCAGCAAAAAGACTGCTTTTTATTTTAGTAGAAGGACATAGTTGAGCACATTTTTGAGTCGAGGATAACCAAATGGCTTTCACTTTCAATAGTGACATCTGTTAGATGACTTCAGATAATAAAATAACAAAAACAACATCAACGGTTGTGTAAATAAACAAAAGGAAAATTAGTTTCACATCCGTGTGGTGTATCCGAGTTCAGCTGCAAAAAAAAAGAGCTGAAAGTGTCTTTTTGTTGTAATTCTGCGAGGTAACGGCAGTGTGAAACATGAAAATAACACCTCAAAACAAAAACGTTGCTGCTGCAGTGTGACTTTTGGCTGTATTAAAAAGTTCCATATCTAGTTCACAGCCAGCGTGCCAAGTGTTGCTGCGTTTGCTGGTGTTGGAGTGCGTTTTTTTATGAATGTGTGAAAGAGAGGAGGGCTGACACAAAGTGAGGGGAAAAGTAGACAAAAGGGTATTGCACACAGAAAATAATGAGTTTGGAGGGAACAGAAGGAAACGATAGTGTATCCAGTGAAACTGTATGCACATAACTTTCCACTTAAACACCAGCAGCCATGCCATATATCCCGTATATTCCATATAGAGTGAGGAAATAATTTTGTTATTATTTCCTCACTCTATATGAGTCGAGGGTTACAAAGTGGACAGATTGTAAGTTTTTGTGAGGCTTGTAAAGTTGCCCAGAGTTAAGTTCCCAGCACAGTTTTCATCTTGTGTTATTCTGTCCAAACTAAAGCTGTTCATGACCCACCATCAAGCTGAGTACCAGGAGAGTCCAAACCCTTCCTGCCAAGGGAAACATGGGAAAAAGAAAGGATATAGTCCTGGGCCATGAACCTTTTAATTTAAGAGACTTAATGAGTGAGTTTTAAGCACTTTAGATGGAGTTGTGTTCACAACGTGAAATTGGAGAATTTAAAATATTGCCCAACCCTAGTAGGTATAAGTCGACTCGTATGGGTTTGGGATCTCGGGATTGGGAAGCGATTTCTACACTGTAGCGACAACATAAACAAATGTCACGTAGATGACAACGTTCAGTGTCATTTTTCACTGTACAAAGGTAGTAGTTTTTGGACCATGTAGTTCTTTCCTAAACCTAACTATAGTGGTTTTGATGACGAAAATAAGGTGACCCAAAAGGGCGTGACAAAGCACCGGTATGTAACGAGTCGGGATGAGAAGTGGGCAGCATTGCCTCTCAAAAAGTCGAAGCTTCACAACAAACCAACTGTGAAAACCAACAGTACCAAAACACAGAAGGGGGACTGCTATTTAACACGAGTAGCAGTCAGTGGGTAGTTTTGAAAGGGCGGGCTTTTTTCAATGCCGCCGTTCTCCTCAAAAATCTGCATATACGCGCAGCATGCGTCGATCTCATCCTCTGAACTCTGAACTCATTTTATTTAGCCAATTAAATAGTCTGCCTCCGAACGAGAGCCGCTCAGCAGACACAGAGAGAGAGACAGCTGGGGTATACAGCCTGTAGAGCCGGCATGAAATAAGGATTTATCTCGGCTGCGGGGGGGTGCACGCACACACGCACGCACGCACGCACGCACGCACGCACGCACGCACGCACGCACGCACGCGTGGTACGGAACATACAGTAACCCTACTAATGTGAAAGCTGAGCGCCTGGGGTGTGGAGAGGGGGGCAATCGTACTCGGGCACGAGTACGAATCAATCCTACCTGATATGAAAACGCCCTAAATATGAACTCACAGGCCAGATAAATGAACACACATGGCCTGTGGGCCGTAGTTTGAACACCCCTTCCATATATCATGTATCAATAGCTCTTAATGTGAATTCAGCCATATATTGTTGATCATGTGACTGCTGTTTGGAAAACAGTGAGCTCACAGATGGATTACGCTGCAGCAGGCATTGAAAAACTTCACATTCTGCTACTTTTCTTCCCACTGTAAAAAATAGTCGCTGTTGGAATTTATGGTAAGCGACATAAATTCTAGTTTACAATACTAAATCTGGTCCATGAACAGAAAAGTTACAGATACACTGTGCTTTCTTATATGTCCCGGTGGACTGCATAATATCAACCGGTGAGTCAATTGGGTCAACAGTGCTGCAGAGCTCAGTCCCACCTGTATGGAAACTTTAGTATTTCTTGCTCAGGCCTCTCCTGCACAATGCTGCTGAAAGCAAAGAGGAAACTGAGGCTCCAAATTAGTGCATTAGCTTCCCACCTTTGTACTGTGATAAATTATTATGCACACAAAAACAGTGGGATGCAATCTAGAGGTTTTGACACATTTAGTGATTTCTGGAAGTTTGTGTCAGGTATTTGCTCGACAACATGACATTTTTCACAGCATCACATGCCCTCAATGCTGCAGTGTATTAATTAGAAAACTGATAAACATTGTATTTGTTCCTCATTGAACCTGCGTCACTTTCACACAATATCTATCCTTCTAGTTTCTAGCTCAATTTACAGATATTGGTAGCTGTTGTACTCAAAATGTGATCTTGGGTCGATCTCAGTCTTGATAAAAGTCAACACCATACACTCCCTTAGCCTCAGAGACATTTTACTTTTATTTTGACACTCAGAATTAATTGAACACAGTTTTTTTCTTGCTCTTACGGCAAAAATCATTTCTACACGAGCAAAAAATACTAAAAGTTTTTCCAAATATCCCTAATTTCTTTACAGAAATGGATTCCTCACTATAGGCTGATGAGATTGTCATTAGTTTTGTAGGTAATATACAGAATACAATGTTGACCTCATGGTGGCGCTAAAGAAAAAGTCAGGGAGCCACCACCAAAAAACATTGACTTGCTGGTAGTGCTAGATGAAAAGTCAGGGGGCTACCGAAACCCAAAAGCTTCATTCTCTGGTCACCATGGAGGTCTTGTCCATCTCTGGTCCAGCCAATAGTTGCCAAGACATTTAACTAAAAATATAAAATGTCAAACTCATGGTGCAGCCCGGTCACATGAAAAGGCTTGTGAATGATGCAATAATGCGATAAGGCAAAAGCGTGTAATAAGAATGTCATTCTTGCTTTATGCGCCATGTAATCTGTACTGACTGCAATGTAAATGCATCTGCATGAATATGCTACGCTCAGAGCTAGTGACGTAGAAAAAAAACCCGAGAAAGACTGTTTATGGAGGGGAGGTGAATGGGTCCAATAAACACCTGACTTTCAACCAGGAGACCATTTTTTTTGATTTGTAAGTTACGTTGGTGACGTGTTTTTTAGTGATGTTTGTGACGTGTATTCCATACTGATGTTATGTTGTTTCCTTACTTTTACTTTTTAAGCCTGTAAAAGAAAAGTCGGGATCACCAAAGTCAGTAGACATTATCCTTTGGGGGAAATGAATGTCTGTCCCAAATGTCTTGGTCATTCATCCAATAGTTGTTGTTAAGTCAGGACCAAAGTGGTGACCAATGGGCCGATATTCACATTAGCATTTTAACGCTGCTAGCATAGAGAATATAATCTGATTCATGCTCTCTGCATGATGCCTCTTTAAATGAACCAATCCATATTTTTGTCCATATTAAGTTTAAGGATTTAGGTTACAAATGGAAAAC
Source organism: Sebastolobus alascanus (assembly GCA_916701645.2). Classification (NCBI taxonomy): domain Eukaryota; kingdom Metazoa; phylum Chordata; class Actinopteri; order Perciformes; family Sebastidae; genus Sebastolobus; species Sebastolobus alascanus. The sequence continues at coordinate 1,201,275 of CAKAOJ020000160.1, read as the reverse complement.
TAACCATAGGCCTTTTTACAAGAGATTTAATTGACTCTTTATTATCATCACAAAACATTGCAGAAATAAGTCCACTCCACACAGACAAAGCCTGTGTCTTCTACAGCTTCTATATCCCCACAGTCACCGAGAGATGCTCTTATGATGCTCATGACTCATGTCATATGTGTACCCTCCTGTGTGCTGTGCTGGCACCGTGCAAACAGAGATACACATAGGGTTGGCATTACGACTGGCTCATCCCTTCTATCCAAAAGCGTAAGCGAGAACCATTTGTGTAATTTCAATAAAAGCCTGTTAGTCGAAACCTCACTTTGCTCCCGCTAACATCCTTCCATCAAAGGCTCTCGTGGGGTCTGCTTAGTTATTAGCCACTGTTTCATATTTGTGAGGTGTCACCAGTAATAAGCTGGGACCAGGTTACCTCTGCCGGTGTCTGTCAGCTGGAATATTGGATCCACAGCTCCCACAAGGCCCCACTGGGACCTTCTACCTGCCAGCACCATCAATTAGCCTATAACGTTCAATAACGTCACATACTGCAGGGACATGGGGACTCCTGGGTAGGAGCTTGGAGACACGACTGCCTGGCCTGTGGTATTTTCACATATGCTGCACCTCCCTAAACAAAGAAGGGGAGCTGCATAATAGAATACTTGCACGCGGGGGCATATATACTGGAGCATGGAGAGATGCATGCACGTATCTAGGGACAATTTTTTTATATAGAATGTACTGAAATATTTTGAACCTCTGCTTTGAAAAAAAAAACCTACAAGTATAAATTTATTTAAAAAAAAATGTTGAAGAACAGAAGGAAGAAAGAATGTTGCAACTAAATGCATTCAATTTTAAAAGTCTTGACAATTAACTTCTCTCTGATTGAGTCACAATAACTGTACAAAACAAGACTTTTAAAGGCCTTCAAAACATGAGAGTATGACGGGATGAGGATGAGGGGATTTCTGTAAGGCCTACTAAGGTCACGTCATATACTTCTGAGCAGTGGCAGACTCAGGATATCTGAGTGGCCGGACATAAAAAATAAAAAGGCTGGGCATCAACGTTGTAGAAAATCTGTATGGCACTGCGTTGCATTTTATCCACTGGAAGGGGGCATCCTAGAGGGCACTTTATCATTTTATCTACCATAGGGGAGTCCAAGAAAGGCAGGTTCACTGTGTAATATGTAATATGCAGGTGAATGTCACATGATCAGCCCCTCTATCACCTGCAGACTAAAACACTACAGATAAAGTAAAGTGATAACAAAAACAAACATGTCAAGCTACAAGAACCAAAGAACCAGAGAGAGAAAGAAGATCAGAAGCTGCAGAAACTTCATCTTCATCACTGAAGCCTGTTCACATTGAAATAGATTCACACTGAGACAGGTTTGCAGGGCCTGAACAGTCTGAAGGTTGTAGGTTTGACTCCCTCCTGGATTGTTTGAGGTTTTCTTCTGTCAACCCTCAGAGGACTGTTTCATAAAGGTGTCTCTTATTGTGAAAAGTCTGTCTCGAACGAGTCAAATAAACTGAACCAGGATCAGTCTGTTTCATAAAGACACTCCGAGCTGACGAGACTTTTATTACTGACAGCATTTCTAACAGTGACTGTTTTTTTATTTTTAATTGCTAATAATGTAATTTACTATGTATTTGGTAGTACACATTCAAATCCACATTTTTACTTTTTTACCCTTTTCAATAACATACCTGCAGATTGATGGAAACAAGCTGTACTATTGAAATCAAAACGAGTTTTGTAGCAGCCCACTTCTGCTCTTCACAACACCAAACATCACTTCTCTCATACATCAAGTTGAACTTTCTCCTGTTTCCAAAACCACTGAGCTCTCTCCTCCTGCATCGCCCTGCTCTTCTCTGTCGCTCTTCATGTCCGAGGGCTCATTTGAAATGAATGACTCACTTGCTCAGTTTGTCTCTCTGCTGGTGTGGAGTGTTCGGTTATAGGGTTTGTCACATTTGCTGCCAAAGCTGGACCCTCAAAAAGGTTCCCGATTGTGGCTGCATGTCTGTTGTTCAGTTAGCTGTTCTGCAACGGGGTCAAGACGGCCTGCCTGAATTTTCTTAAGTTCCAATTTCCTCACAAAAAAATGTAAGTGCTGCTTTAAAGTTGTCAAGAGATGAAATATAGCCAGTCAGAGGAAAACTTCAGGGGTCAGGCTTTCATGATTCTGATTTATAAAGAAAGATGACTGTCAGGTAAGGCCGAGTAAAACTATTGCCTCAGTATTTCCTCATCTACTCCGGTTCTCTCCTTAGATTATTACTCCAATTAAGGTCCTGACATGTCAAGCACCCGTCACAGTACAATACAATACCAGGAGTAATAAAACGTGTGTGGTTTCTACCTGACCTTTTCAGTTTGATGTGACACCCCTGCAGAGGTTGAGAAGAAAAGAGCTGTTTGAAAATAAAAGCCTCTCCAAAACACAAGGTGAAATCTGCAAAAGACAAAAGATGAGCTCTATTTACAAACCCCAACACCTGAAAGCTCATCAGAGCCAAGCACAGGAACATCAAGGCTGTGTGAAGAGGCCAAGAGTGACTGCTGCTCTCCAGCTAATCAGTACAATGAGTCCCCATCACTTCCTATCATGCACAGCACTGGGACTCTTCATGTGATAATGGGCTCAAAGGAACCGACTCTGGCATGACGCAACATCTCTGCTGCAGCACTCACTAAGAAAGTTAATTTATCGCTTGTTTATGCTATGTGGGAATTTGAGAAAACGGTTTGAAAAATATGTTGACGGTTTGTTTTATTGCTACATCCAGATCCATGAGGATGAAATGATGAAATAACTGTTCAAATTGCTTTACACATGCTCTGAGGTGTAAACTTCGCTGTGATAAACGGATGGGAAAAAACTGATGAATCCCAATTTTCATGTGTTAGATATGATTCCATAAAATGTTTTGATAAGTTGCTTCATAAATAAGGCCTGTTAGATGGTGTTACTGTGGCAGACTAGACGTTTCTTAAACAGACAGCACCGTAATTGTCAGGTCCTTTGGGTGTGTGTCCCATCCTTTCCTAACACTATCAGCTGTCCAAGCAACGCGGGTGACATGGAACGAAGGTGACACTTACATCAAGGACTACTAAAGAGAGGCCTCTGTGGCTCCAACTGCAAAGAACTGGAATTCCATATAGAGATGCAATATTAAAAGCACAAAGATGCTTACAAGGAAAGGTTTAAGTCAAGTTGACGGATAGCTTTGTTAATATTTAAGGCACAAATGCATATGGTGTTAATGTAGATGATGGGATGATCTGATGGTAGGCAGTTTTGGAAACAATTTTACGCTGTGGATAAGAGCATAAATATAAAACTTTAGCTTGTGTAGTGTGTTTGGGAGTTCTCTGAGGACCGGGGTAAACATTATCTCACAAGGACAAGAAGTACAGAAGGTGATGTGTCACGGATCGATGATTCGCAGAGGAGAGAGAAATGGAAGATTAGGAACCAGTACATTTGTAGTGTTTATGTTATCACAGGGAAAGTCACAGGTAAACCCTCACTGGATTTATAGCAACAGTATACAGCTACCAGTACAGTACGGCATAATGCATTTAGTAATAAAGTGAGCTTTTTCTTCACCGTAGGCTTGAAAAGTTTTCATTATCAATTCATCTAGCAAATAAATTATTATAGTATATTAATCGATTACTGTTGGTCCATAAATAAAAGGCCCATCACAAGTTGCAGAATATTGTAAATTTACTATAGCCTATGTGGCAAAGTAAAACAGAAGATTTGACATTTAAAGCTTCAGTATGCAGCATATTTTTGGCATCAGTGGGAAAAAATTCCATAATAACCTTTCAGCATATTTTAATTCAAGTGTTCTGAGAGAAAACTACACTTCTGCTCCTCCTCATGGATCTATTTTCAGGCTTTAAAAAAATCTAGCATGTGACAGGAGACTTTGACCAATTAAAGGTCATTTCAGAGAGAGAGAGCGTTCCTATTGGCTGTGCTCCGGCTGGTGGGCGGTGCTTGGTATTTCCTCAGCTGATCTCAACATGGCTGCAGGGTCACAAACTTTCTCATTTTACAGCTAAACAGTACACTACAAGATGATTCTGAGAACATTTGAGGTGAGAAATATGCATTACAGTAACAGAATATTGATTCATATCTGATCAGCGCTGCCTAGTTTGACCGTTTGGTCGGAGTTTGAGAGAGACGGCAGCTGGACGGCAGACTCCCGATCAGCTCGGACTGGTTGTTTTCCTCTGGTCTGTGAAATCTTGCAGATGCCATTAGGAGTTATAAAAATAGCGTTTTTGAATCATATTTGCTCCATTTCTGCAGCTTTAAGGAGCTGGAAGCAGCACATTTTGGCTTGAAAAAAAAAAAAAAAAAGGCCAATTAGTTTGAATTAGTGGTGTGTACAATAAAACCCAATGGTGATGAGGTTTCACAGCAGAAAAGTGTTAAATATAGAGAGGAACTTGAACCACTCCTGCAGCATAATCCACCTCTTCGCTCTCCATCTGTACACTCAATATGTTCCACTTCTGCCAAAACATGGCTAAAAACACATTTTACCATTTGTAGCTTGCATGTTAAATTGCCTACAGTGAAGGTCGTTACAACTAAGTTTGCTTACATTTGTCAAAAGAAAAGAAGAGAAAACAGGACGGGCAGTTGCATTAAAGGGGACGTATCATGAAAAACTCTGCTTGTGCTCATACATTTGTGTATCTGGAGTGTCTACCAATCCACAAACTGTGAAATAAGACAACCAAGTCAGTTTTTTGTGGGCTGTCTAGATCAGAAAATATGTGATTCAACAAGCCATTCAGATTTGGCTCCCCTTCCTATGTCACATGCTGGCTCATTAGAATATACCGGCCCCCCATTTGAGTATCTCCAAGACTAACTTTGAAAAGGTGCACCCTATTTTTTAGCAAAGAAATCAGAGCAGACTGGGCTTTTTCAGGAGGGGTCTTAAAGAGAAAGGTGCTAAACCTGAGTGTTTCAGACAGAGGGTGGATACAGGTATATTCAGACAAACATGATGAGAAAAGTAATGTATTTTTTGAACATTAGAGCATGTCAACATGTTCTAGTAGAAATCCAACCTAAAAATGAGCATGATATGTCCCCTTAAAGTCAGAGAGTGGCAAAGGTTCACTTCTGCAGCTAGTAATTGAAGATATGAGCGCCACACACTGAAAACATAAAGACTTGACTTTAAAAGGACGGGAAAAAACAGCCACTATCTCTGCTGTCGCTACTGCCGTCACCAACTCGAGGGACACGCTGATGCAGGTTGTAATGGGTTACTTTCATGCACAAAGGAGAGCGTGATTAAATCAACCAATTTAATTACTGTCACCTCAAAGTTACTGTACATTAAAGAAGAAAAAAAAGTTCAATTAATTGAGATTAGCGTGCAAACGTACGTACTGGCCCAGACCGCAGGGAAAGCAGAAAGCTTTCAGGTTCACACAAACACACAAACACACACACACACAGAGCTCCCTCTGAAGTCTGAAGTGCTCCGCAGCCTATTAATTGTCATTTGTCAAAAAATCAGCATGCTCTCTTTGCAAGGTCTTCCAATAGCACTAAGGCAGCCACTGAGTGGTCATTACGCATTGTGTTGGCAATTCACTTACTGAACACACATGAAGAAAATAAGGAGAGCTAGCATGATTATCTACACACTATGTTCTGTTTAAAGTGTTCTGCAGAAAAATCCTAAGTGCTCCATACTGTGAGAAAAATAATAGAACATTAGTTCACCAGACAGCGCAACAGCAACCACATTGGCTAAAATAGTCATACATGGCAAACAACATAGCTGCTCCACTGTAGGGGTTTTGGTAGGAGCAGGTTTGGTTATTTGAAAATATTAATTATTAATATCAATACAATTATTGGTATTAATAACATTATTAATAATAATTGATGACCTGGCGGCTTTGCATATTTTTCATATGAGTGAAAGTGTGCAGCGCTCCCGTAAGAATTGTGAAACCCACACAGAAAACACCAAATGCAAAAGACCATAAATGTGTCTTTTTTACACGTATGTTTGAGTCAAAAACGATAAAAACCTTCTAAAGCAACACGGTTCAATCTGACATTCATGTCTCTGCAGTAAGCTGCCCCCTGCCTTCCCAACAAGCATGCTGAGGATATAGCCAGGCTGTAATGCAAATCCCCCCATGGGTGTTCACAGAGTAAAGCCAGGGCAACAATAGCGCTGTGTTATCGGTGTCAGAGCCAAGAGATAGACTGTATCAGATAAAGACTTGGGGAGGAAGGGGCAAGGCTCTACCTCACAGCAAAATGGGGTTACAGCAGTTTATACAGCAAGTCATCTAAATAGACTGACGGAGATTGGTGTGTGCAGCGATTAGCTGATAGATTAGCGAAGCATGACATTTGTGCTCTGCCTGAACTAATACAATGCTCTCTTTCAGTCAGGTGTTCATGTGTTTAGTTGGTTTTCACGGCTCCGCAGTAATCTGTATGCTCACCCTGCTGGCGTGCTGAAAAGAGATGCAGGGAAGGAATGCTAATAACCCCCAAACACAGAACTATGTGGCAAAGGTGCAGCAGAGGATTCTTAATAAGCAACCAAGTCTTCGTACCTAACAACAAAAAAGACGACCTATGTAGACGCAACTCTACTATCTCTTTGTATTCTCTTGTATTTAGGTCGGGGCTGCACACTTTTATTGATTTAGACCATTTATCTTCCAGTTTCCTCTCATGCATTTTTTTGTGAATTGAATGCAGAATTCAAAGGATACTTTGAAGTGGGGTTGTATGAGCTACTTATCCATAGTCAGTGTATTACCTACAGTAGATGATTGTCAGCACGCCCCCAGTTTGGAGAAACAGACAGGAGTTACCGCAAGGAACCAAAGCAATGTGCTCTTATGGACATGGACAGTGATAGAACGTATTTTAGCCACCTAAAAAAAATCAGTTTAAGTGTACGCTATACTTAGAATATTTTCACCGCTTTACCTTGCCGTGAGACAGCTGTACTGTCTATATTTCCGTCAGGGAACTGAAGCCGTTTTCTAAGCTCTAAGGGATTTACCAAGGCAACCAGATTCTGTTGAAAAAAACGGTTATTTTACCTCCGTAACACGAGAGTTGGTGGTCTACCGCTGCCTCGATTGCTTAGTTTGTTTATATTATCATGAGACTTTGGTTAGTTCGGATTTACCAAAGTCACACAATAATACAAACCAAATAATCGATCGAGGCAGCGGTAGACCAGCAACCCCCTTATTCTGCAAGGTAAAATTACAGATTTTTCAATGGAGTCTGGTGGCTTTGGTGAGAGCATAGATGGATACAACAGCTTCAGTTCCCTGTTGGAAAGGGCCGTCTGATGGCAAGATAATGCAGTGAAAATATTCTAAATATAGACAGAGAGACAGAACAGATTTTTTTAGGTGGGCCTTTCTTTTAGGTGTCTAAAATACGTTTTGCTGTCGGCCCCGTCCACAGCAGTACATTGCTTTGCTTTCATGCAGTAACTCCTGTCTGTTTCTCCAAACTGGGGGCGTGCTGACCGTCATCTACTGTAGGTAACACACTGACTATGGATCAGAACCTCATACAACCCAACTTCAAAACACCCAAACTATCCCTTTAAAGTTTGACATTTGGGAAATATGGGCTTGGGTGTTAAGGTCCTGAAACACCAAGCCGACTTTTTTCGCTGTGTCCCACACCGTCGGCTCTAATCTGCCCGTGTCTGAGTTTTTTCGGCCATTTTCAGCACGTTGAATAGGCAGCGGCGCCCGTCGATGAGAGACATCACTCTGATTGGCCGTTCAGCTTAAACGAATCAGTGCACGAGAAGAAAAACGGACGTGAGGAAAGCAAGCAAACGAGTAAAAACACAGAAGGCTCTTCTCATTGTTCATCTTCATCTCATCTGATCATTCCGACACACGGATATTTTCACATATTTTCACATTTGCATCATAACAACGGCTTTTATATCCGTCGTCCTAGGTCTTCCGGTTTCCGTTTTTGAATGACAAATACAGACTACCGCCGCCTGCTGGTGTGGAGAGTTATTTCCTCTCACGCAGTCGCAAAACATACGTGGTAGTTGGCCGTCCGCTGTATCTTTGCTTTGTGTTCGAGTGCAATTTTTTGGCCAAAACAAAGTCGACGTGAGGCGACGCAACTGGCCGCTAGTTCTTCGATGTCGGCTTGGTGTGTCCCCAGCTTTATGTGCTGGAACTATTTCTCTCCTCATGCAGTGACTTCCTGTTGTCATGTCTATCACAAACTATCACAAACATAGGCTCAGGTAACCTTGTTAAAATGAATCACTTAATAACTTAGTAATATATTTAACAGAATAGTACACTGATGCTGTATCACTCCCTCCTCGGCTCTGTATGAGCAGTTGGAATGGTTTTAAAACAACTTGACACTGTTACACAAATAAGCAAAGAACATGTTTGCTGCCAATTCTGCACTTTGAAGGAGCTGAGTAGATGGCACAGCCGGCACACACAGAGTGACAAGACCGACTTTAATGCCTTGTGCATCTAGTGGCTCTACAGAGATAGGAACTCAGTCACTGACATCATTTGCTCTCTTTTGAACTATGAATTGAAGAGCTAGATCACACGCTGGCATCCCTCCTCGGTGTTACTCCTTCAACTTGCACCCTCCTCACCGTGCCTCGCACTCCTTCAAGGCAATTAGTAGATGCACCATATTGGCTTGGCTTTTGGCCACAGACAGACACTTCAAATATCATCAGAGACAAGTTGTATTGTGTTGCGGGATTTCAAAAACACAGGGGGAAGGATGTTCAGCTTTAGGAATAAGTTGAGTTACCCTGCTAGAGCGGACGCTTGTGATCCTGGATAGTCACTCATAAAGCTAATTATCATTATTATCACCTCCAACAGACAGACAGAAGTCTATTTTATATGAAATAAGATGATAATGCATCCACGTTGTTGGAGATGTAGGGGTAATATGCTTAAAATCTAACTGCACAACCAGATAATAAAAGCAATAGAAACAGGAAACAGAAAGCGATGAAAACAGTCAAGCAAGACTTGAAGGCTAAGTAGCTTTGAAATTATACATTCATACAGACACAGCCAGCATTTCAACACTCTCAGTGTGGGTGTGGGAATAATACTAAAGTTGTACAGAACAAACTAATGGACAAATGTCAGTCGCAGGTCTACATCGTAACAGTTAAACATTATGTTGTTTATCTTCCTGAGACTTGAGAGCTGATTTAATGAAAAACAGGCTTGAAGAAAAACAACAACTGACAGCGATCTCTGTGACAAACATGCCACGTGAATACATTTTCAACATCTTCCTGTCTCTATGGCACAGTAGATATACTATTTATTTATATAATAATGTGACATCTTATTGAGTCTACAGATGTCATATGAAAGTCTACATTATGCTCCCTAGAGCTGCAGTGATGAGGTGTGAACGCAGGTTGCTGCATTGAACCAATTACTGCTGGGAATCCAGGAATAGTCAGTGAAATTAATTTCATTTAACATTTTATCTATTATTGATATGTTTAACTGGCTACCTGCTATTTGTTAGGAACCCTGTTTTGAGCCAGAATTTGAAGCGAAACACTTGATTGATTACTACCAATTAAAATTATGGAATAAAATGAGCTTCTATCACTGAATATCAGCACACTCCCAACAGGCCTTCTCACTGTTATTTCAGTTGTAGATCACTGTTCTTAAAGCTGGGGTCTGCGATCTTGGAAAACTAGCATAATTTGAAAGTCGCATCGCCTCAGGAGCTCCGTCTAAACCCCCCCCTCCCCTCGAAACTCCTTATAAGGCAACGCCCCCCACACACATGCACGAGCACCGCCGCATCTTAACTACTTCACATTTTTCGTAGCTATTTCATCACTAAATTCACTTCTGAAAAATGTTGAGGCGAGAAATCAACGGTGTAGATTTAGAATATTGACAGTTTTACGATGTTAGATGGCGAATCAAACATTTTCTCCACTGTTGTCGGAGTTTAGAAGCTCCACAAACTGCCGGCACAGCTAGCTAGCTCCTGCCGGGATCGCCACCTCTCCACCCGGGCATTCACTCACACAGACCCCGCTATGAGCTGGAGCTCTCTCAAGAGACCGGTCTCGTAGACGAGGGGCTTTATTTCCTTGTTGACGGAGGGGAAGGGGGGGGGCGGCAGCTCGCTGGAGAGCCGGCCACAGAGCAGCAGAGAGGGGAGGGAAAGAGAGAGATACCTGCTGAGACAACACGACCCTTTTTAACATTACTCTAATATCTGGAGGGAGATCAGTCCACTCGTTTGTTTCTGTAACTGAAAAAGCAGTTTGAGTAACGTAAATTTTGTTCGGCAATGTTTTCTATCCGCCGTCTCCCCTCGTTGATAATCCTGTTTGTCTGACTTCACTTTGAGCTGTTAGAATAAATAGTTTAAATCTGCAGTATTTTATAAAGTAAACTAACAGAACATAAACAACTAAATCAAAGTTGTATTTTTCGATAATATGGTAATAGTGGTACGAGTTCGTTGTCGTTGTCCGGTGTTTTAAGAGCTGAGTTTTCTCTTCCTCTCTCCAGTGAACGTGCGGCGGACACGCGCTTTGAGTTCACGCTGGTGCACGCTGAGGCACGCTGAGGCTAGAGTACGAGCAGGGAGGCAGGGAGGCTTCTGATTGGTTCCTTACAACCGGGACCATTTTTACTGACTGGTAGACGTTATTACAGGATTACAGCAGCTACAGATGACGGATCTTTTCCGGTCTTTTTTCAGTGCTCATAAGAAACGGATTGCTGTCGGGGTGTAAAGACCATTTCAACCAATATAACAAAAAGTGTATACTGGATAAATCGCAGACCCCAGCTTTAAGTACCATAGACTGTATATACAGATGGACGACAAGACAGCTCTCCAAAAGTAAAGCCAAAACATCTGGATCGCCCCCTGGTGGCTGGCTGCAGGATAGATCATAAAGCCCGCCCTCTACATGTCAGCCGATGGGACATGGGCCAAACTAAAAAGTCAAAGTCATTTTAGGTTGTTTTTATCGCGCTGATGTTTGTTCAAGTGTGCATTCATCTGTTAAGTTTGGTTATAAAAAGAGGGTGAAACGTCCTCATTTGGCAGCTGTGATTCTCTCTCACTGACGAGCTGCGGTCGTGCTCGGCTTGCGATTGGTCCGGGTGGGTGACTTTGACGGAAGTTGCCATTTTGCTCCTTCCAATGACCCCATTTTTAAATGTTTCACCTTAGATTTGCTTTTACCCACATTGAATATGCATGGGCTGCTTTATACAGAAATATAAAATATCACTTGAAACTTACCCTGAAAAAGCAGGATCGAAGAAACTCCACCCAGGTTGTAACACGTCAGCAAGGCCACGGCACCGTATCTGTGGAAATTAAGGATAGCACATGATTTCAGCTTATGAAAAGCTAATTAATTTCCTCTGACAGCTCCACTTGCCTTATTATTAAAATTCAAATATTTTGCCAAATTCCTGTAATATTTTACTACTGCTGAGTTCATGTCTTTCAAAATGCCATTTCTAAAAACAAATATTCAGAAACAAAATTCAATCTAGGCGACCTCTATTGCACTGGGGATTGGCGGCAGTAAACTTTGAGATGTTATCTCAAAACATCTGCAAATAAAGCCTAAACTTTTAGCCCCTAAAGACCAGAGGAGGAAAGAGTGCTAGAATATTGTACTCAAGTAAAAGTACTTTAAATAAAAGTACTTGTGTAAAAAAAAATGTATGTAACTAAAAAGTAAAAAAGCAGGTCAGATAAAATGTACTCTGAGTAAACATTACTGTGTTACATTTAAAAAAAAAAAAGGGGATATATGATAGCCTGCTGTTAAATTAAATAACATATTTAGGCTATAGAATAGATTGCATTAAATGTCAACACATCAGTAACAAGATCTCTTTCTGTCCACTCTGCAGTCTGTGAATACAACTCATTATCAATTATATCAATATATATATATATATATCAATGTATATATATATATAGATATATATCTATATATATATATATTAACTCAGACAATTAAAGAAAAATGATTGACAATAAATAAAACGAGCTATGGACACCAAAAGCGCCTGAAACTGCTCAACAGAATCAAATGTTGCTAGGCAACGAAGTGGTTGGTGATTACTCACCTGTCGGAAGTCCTCCAAGATCTGCTCCTGTCTCTCTGGTCCAGTAGAACCAGTCCACTCAGCCTCTCTGGTCTCACTGCCTCCTCAAACCCAGCTAGCCGTCGGACTACTGTACAGCTCACAAACACTGGTGTGTAGATAATTTTATAACTATGCCAAGGTACAATAACGCGAGCTAATCATGCCCACAGGTGCTGCTCGCCCCGCCCGGGAACTCCGAGTAGAACAAACATTTATAAGGTATCACTTCCGGTGTGCTTCTCTCTTCTTCTTCTTCGTTGGAGTTTTATGGCGGTCGGCAAAACAACTTCATGGTGCCTTACCGCCACCAGCTGGTCTGGAGGGCAACTTCTTTACTGCTGCATCTCTTCTGTTCCTTACTCACACAGTTTATCAGGTAGTGTCAGGGCCACATTGAGGAAAAAATAAATAAATCAGAGATTTCGAGAGGAAAGTCATAATATTATGAGAATAAAGTTAGAAGTTTACGAGAAAAAAAGTCGTAATATTATGAAAATAAAGTCAGAAGTTTAAGTGAAAAAAAGTTGTAATATTATGAAAATAAAGTCAGAAGTTTACGAGAAAAAAAGTCATAATATTATGAGAATAAAGTCAGAAGTTTATGACAAAAAAAGTAGTAATATTATGAAAATAAAGTCAGAAGTTTACGAGAAAAAAAGTCGTAATATTATGAGAATAAAGTCAGAAGTTTACAAGAAAAAAGTTGTAATATTATGAGAATAAAATCAGAAGTTTACAAGAAAAAAGTTGTAATATTATGAGAATAAAATCAGAAGTTTACGAGAAAAAAAAGTCGTAATATTATGAAAATACAGTCAGAAGTTTACGAGAAAAAAAGTCATAATATTATGAGAATAAAGTCAGAAGTTTATGAGAAAAAAAATTGTAATATTAGGAGAATAAAGTCAGAAGTTTACAAGAAAAAAATCGTAATATTATGAGAATAAAGTCATAAGTTTATGAGAAAAAAAATCGTAATATTATGAGAATAAAGTCAGAAGTTTAGGATAGAAAAAAGTTGTAATATTATGGGAATAAAGTCAGAAGTTTACGAGAAAAAAAGTCGTAATATTATGAAAGTAAAGTCAGAAGTTTACGTGAAAAAAGTCGTTATATTATGAGAATAAAGTCAGAAGTTTATGAGAAAAAAAGTCGTAATATTATGAGAATAAAATCAGAAGTTTACAAAAAAAAGAAGTAGTAGTATTATAAGAATAAAGTCATAATATTATAAAGTAGTAATTGTACGTGTTATTTTAGAGGGGAAATAGTGTGAAAATGAGGAACGTGGAGCATCTTGTGAAGTTCTATTTAAGTTCAGGTTTCACAAATAACCAAATACTTCATCTTTTGGCACATCAGCACCACGTTATCATCAGTATCAGGACCTTGAAAAGATTGTGGAAGAAACTGTGTTTATTCAAAAGAAAGAACCACACAGACCTGATGAGGAAACTGACTCTTTTGTGGAGGAGGAAATTAATTTTTTTCTCGTAAAGTTATGACTTTATTCTCGTAATATTATGACTTTTTTC